>SKCR01038816.1:0-118717 GCA_019454045.1 Zanthoxylum bungeanum | reverse complement strand
TACACAGAACTGACGGATCCTATCTTGATACACATAGGACACCCTGAGGATCTATCTACACCCAACGAACAGGTGGATGTCTGATCTAAATAGATCGGTGACGTGACTGCCGTCTAAGTGTAGAAGATGTCTCATGTGCCCACAATGGCATCTCAAGTCTAAGAATCACAAGTGCTACTCAACCCAAGAAGATTCTTATTGACGCTGGTGTACCATCCATTAAGAATCTTCGGTGAGTCGTTCAGTGTTTATCCACTATAAACACCTACACGTCTATACTAGTCTCCAAGACTTATGGTTCATTGAGAAACCATTGGAATCATATATTCCAGTATACGACATGTACCGGTCTCAACGGGTTTACTATACTGACCAAGTAGTGTAAACCTTGACCAGGAACTGTCTGAGAATGACAACGTCATGATACGACTCAATGTCCGTTGCGACGTTTTTGCAACTGTATCATGACTAATCATTCTAGGGTCATTACGTCTTTACCATATAAAAGATTAGATATATATTAGAGAACTGCATATATTATTACTAATAATAATGTTTTACAGAATTATTTAACAAAATACAACCGGGAATTGGCGCTCTGAGCACCAACCCCTACAAAAAATCCAGCAACGTGCGACAGAGTTGAGCAGCAACAGAGTTGACTAGCGACAGAGAAGCAGAGGTCGGCGTCGATGTTGGATAGTTTGCGATTTTAGGGCATAAATTTGCCTTCTTGTGTGAGAGCGAGAGATCGTGAGAGTGGGAGTGAGAGTGAAAGTGAAAGTGATGACAAAAATTTGGCTTATAGGGCACAAACTTGGTCTGTGTGAGAGTGATGCTCTGTGAGACAGAGAGAGAGACCGTGAGAGATGAGGGATTTGTGAGAGAGAGAGAGAGAGATAAATAGTTTTATATACTTTGTATTTTTGTTATCGGTTTTTCCGGTTTTTTTTTTACTCACCGTTGGATCACTTGACAGTGATCCATCGGTGAGGGTCCTAGGGGTATGACATACCCCTGGGTACCACAGACGCGCCCTTATATATATATATATTATTGAAGGTGTTTTTTATGACAAAGTATTTGAACAGTACGGCAAGGGAAAAGATAGAATTTCTCCCTTTTGGGAGGACGAATGTTCTGAGGAGATTAGCCATCCTTCGACCAAACATGGTGTTCAGACCCGACTTCCTGGATTCGACCGACTTGATGACACAACATAGTGCATATTTGAGACCGACAATATCAGAGCCGAGACCGACCACTTTAGCTCGGTAGCTCGGTTCGGTCCTATCATTCATCTTATATTGGGAGAATGAGCTCGGATATTTCGGGTCAGTTCGGAAGTAGTTGGAGTAGTTCGACACAATATTTGGCTGTCCATATGACGCCCGACGTGTGACCGGGACTATTTGGACTTTTCCCTCTGATATGTACCACCGTATGAGAGATCTTTACAGGCTGTCATCGCAATTGTGGAGTGTGGCAGTGTATAAAACTAAGTGATTTGATGGGGAGTCAAATGGCAGACTTGCTTTCGGCGAGGCATTTGGGGGCAGAGAGCCCGTAAATCAGCCGAAGATCCACTTGGCTGATGTCATAGAGATATGGGAATAGTGTTTTATTTCTCTTAGTATTTTAAGGGAGGTTAGTCTCATTTGTATTGGTTGGTTAGCAAAAATCTCACTCAAAGTACTATTTGTAAAACACCACGAAAGTAAACAGCTCGGTAACACTTGACCACCCTTGAAAAGAGGTCGGCCGAGCTCAGTCTAGTAATAAAACCAATACTCTACTTTGTTCCCATGGAAGTAGGCTGGATTATTCCGATGAACCACATAAACCATCTTGTCGATTTTATGTTTATTTCGTCTTCTGCTAAATTTTCTTTTGGTCCCCCATAACCAAATAAATTCATGGTTGGAGAAGGATTGTCCCGGGAGCATTATCCTGAAAATTCCCTTTGGAACGAGAATCACCCGTCAACAGTTGGTGCCGTTTGTGGGGAAAAAGCAAAAAGTAGCTTGCGTAGTAAGACAATGGCAGAAGACGGGAACCATAGGTCGTCGGAGAGTTCAACAACAGAGTGGATGGAGAAAAGGAAAGAAAGACTAGAGGAAAGAGAAAAGCAACAAGCGGAAGCTGGTCAGAGGGGAGAGAGGAATGAGATCGCAAGAAGAAAGAAGGTTGACGATAGTAGTAAAAACGGTGGAAGGAAAGCCCAAAGAGTTAGAAGAGTAATATCTCTCCTCGTTGAGCCGCGGAATGGAATGTAAAAATGTGACCATAAGTCACCGATTAAGACAGAGCCGCATAATGGAATGTAATGCTTGGAGCTAGCATAATCTGCACGCTACCTCTGGCGTACGAATAGGCTCGTCCTAAAGAAGTTGTGGCATTGGTTCGACCTGCCAGATCCTCGGTTTCACGGCCAAGATAGCTCTCATGGAGCGGCAGGCAAACCAGCATGCCGGAGCACACGATCAGTCTCTACTAGTGCCTCCTGCATATTATTGATAAGTGGTAAATCTATCACTATTTCTCACTCATTTAACCTAATATTTTGTATAGTTTCTTGATTTTTGTGAATATTTTGATGTGTTTTGTGTTATTTTGTAGATAAATAAAGTTTCAGGACACTCTGGAGGTGATTTGGGCCAAAACAGTGAAAATTGGACTGATATGGCATTTTGGTAATTTGGGTGCGTCGCGACGCGCAAGCCTTTGGCGTCGCGACGCGCAAGCCTTTGGCGTCGCGACGCCTAACATGCGCCGAACAGTGCTAATGTGCAACGGGTCCACAAATTAGAATCTGAGAAAAGTTTGGCTTTATTAACGTGTGTCGTGCCACGTGTCACCATCACAGCCGATCTGCTAACATGCGCCGTGCCATGTGTCATCATCCTACGGTACAGACAGTCACCAGCGCCACGTGTCACTCCATGTCATTGCCACATCATCGTCCACATCACCAGGTTGACCGAGTCAAACTGCCATGTCATTGCCAGCCAATCAGGAAGTGCCACGTGTCGCAATTCTATGGTGCCGACAGTCACTTTGCCACGTGTCGCCACGTCAGCGCCACGTCATTGACTCTCTTATCACTATCTGATACGTGGCGGATAAGAATCTAGCCGACCAATCAGAAGTCGCCATGTGTCACAATAATTGAGCCCCAACCACCTTGCCACGTGTCATCTTATCACCTTATCCAGAATCTTCAACCGACGAACCAGAAGCTGCCACGTCGACCAAAAGGGCGTCGCGACGCGCGACCCTAACTGATGCCTATAAATAGAGCGCGAAATTCCAGTTTCAGTTGTACCATTCTCTCTCACTTCTTTGATGTAAAGAGGGAGTTTCTCTCTCTAGTTTCTTTTAGTTTTTAGTTTTTTAGTTTTGTAAATAATTTTAATTACGTTTTGTAATAATAGTAATTTACTTTCTTACTTTTTACAATTTTTACTATTCACCTTGAGGAGGTAACTTCCCCAGCTAGGGTGAAAGGTAATTCTTTTACTGTTTTATTTATATTAATCTCCCTTAAAAATAATATATTCACTATTTAAAATATTGACTTAAGAAGGATACCGCCAGATTGGTCGGTTGGTAATTCATTTTAATATGGTTTAAACCTGACTAATCAAAGATACCGCCAGATTGGTCGGTTGGTAATTAAATTCTGTTACCGCCTATATGGCAGGTTTATTTTGGTTCCGCCTTTATGGCTGGTTGGACTTAATTTGACTTAATCAGGTTACCGCCTATATGGCTGGTTGGTAAAATAATCACAAGTTAATATATTATATTAAAGGAGATATCTAAATAGTAAATAGTAAAAGTTGATCCTTTTACCTTAGCATTTTATTTTATTTTATTTTTTCAGCTTTTACTTTTCAGCATTTTTACTTTATGTCTTTTACTTTTAAGTTTTTACTAGCCCTAGTTATGTGTTAGTTATCTGGGGTTGTGATGAATTCTAGTATCACCGGTTTATAAGAGGTTATTTTATAGTTTGGGTAATTTAAAGGTTACTTATTAAGTCTTAAGCTTAATGCTTCTTGTTGTCTGATCACCAATAAGATTGATGTGATAAATCTAAAATGAACTAGACATAGGGATTTTAGGTTTCAGCCTTAGACTTAATAGCCCACGATCTTCCTTGAGGATAGATAACCCTTTAATAGATTCCTTACATGATAGACATATACCTGTCGGGCAGGGGTAGCCATAATTAGAACTTAAACTTAATGAATCCAGATAATTTGGTTGACATAGACATATGGTTCAATTGGGTTAAACTGGGTATTTGCGTCTGATCATCGACAAAGGCTTTTGCATAATTTAATCTTCCAGGTTAGTAATCTGATTTATTACACAAACATGAAATAACCACTTCATCTTTTATATGATATTAGAAAGATTCACAACCCTAGATCTTTGAGTCTTTTGTTATTTCTTTAGTATTTTCTTTTGTTTATTTTATTTATTTTAATTAAGGAAAACCACATTCAACCATCCAATCAAACAATCATTCTCTTCTCCATTTAATTAGATATTTGTAAATAAATAGATTCAATATTTAATAACAATAGTAGGAATTAAGTCCTCGTGAGATCGATATTTTTATAATACTTGAACGATACGTGCGCTTGCGTTATACGTGTGTGTCTACACCGGTCAATTATGCAGTGGTCACCCCGAATGAGGGGAAAAGAGAAAAATTTCACGGGGGACAACCAGAAGTCATAGGAAGGGTTCTTGGCCGAGCTCCAGAATTGTCCAGAGATGCGTTCAGAGCGTTCGGCACAAAGGGACCTTGTTAACCTGGTCGGGAATTTCAGAATCAAGTTCAGACAAGAAGAATATAAACGGACTGCAAGATAAGAATCAGAAAATTATTGTAAAAGCCTCTCTTGAAATGACTGACCGGTGCAATCACACGCGTATAACGCAAGCGCACGTATCGTTCAAGTAGTATAAAAAGTATCAATCCCACGAGGACTTAATACCTAATCTATTAATTTTATGAGGTCAAATGATTACTAGTATCTAACAGGTTGATTGATTGATTTGAAATGGTGATGATTTTAAATTTAAAAACAAGTAAAAAATTATACGAAAGTAGGTTAAGAAAATTCAATATTAGGAAACTATCTAGGGTTGTGAATCTTTCTAATATCTTTTAAAAGATGAAGTGTTTATTTCATGTTTGTGTAATAAATCGGTTTGCTAACCTGGAACACGAAATTATGCGAAAGCCTTTGTCGATGGTCAGACGCAAACAACCAGTTTAACCCAATTGAACCATATGTCTATGTCAACCAAATTACCTTGATTCATTAAGTTTTAGTTCCAATTATGGCTACCCCCGCCCGACAGGTATATGTCTATCATGTAAGGAAATCTATTAAAAGGGTTATATATCCTCAAGGAAGATCGTGGGCTATTAAGTCTAAGGCTGAAACCTAAAATTCCTTTGTCAAGTTTATTTTAGATTTACCATATCAATCTTATTAGCGGCTAATTAACAAGACGCATTAAGCTTAAGACTTAATAAGTAAACCTTTAAATTACCCAAACTATAAAATAACCCCTTATAAACCGGTGATATTAGAATTCATCACAACCCCAGATAACTAACTTAGTTACGACACATAACTATGGCTAGTAGAAAGTTAAAAGTAAAAGACATAAAGTAAAAATGCTGAAAAGTAATTGCGGTAAAGTAAAAGCTGAAAAGTAAATTACAATAAAATAAAATGCTAAGGTAAAAGGTTTTACTTTTAATACTACTAATTTAGATATCTCCCTTAATATAATATATTAACTTGTGATGATATTACCAACCAGCCATATAAGCGGTAACCTGATTAAGTCAAATTAAGTCCGACAAGCCATATAGACGGTATCAAAATTTATCCATAAACCTGCCATATAGGCGGTAAGAAATTTTAATTATCAACCGAACAATCTGGCGGTATCCTTGCTTAGACATATTAAAACCAGTTTATAAATGATTACCAACCGGCCAATATAGCGGTATCCTTATTAAGTCAAATTTTAAATAGTGAATTTATTATATTTAAGGGAGATTAATCTAAATAGAAATAGTAAAAGAATTACCTTTCACCCTAGCAGGGGGAAGTTACCTCCTCATGGTTGAATAGTAAAAACTATAAAAGTAAAGAAAGTAAATTACTATTACCGAACGTAATTAAAATTAATTACAAAACTGAAATTAAAAAGAAACTAGGTAGAAAACTCCATATTTACATCAGAGAATTCAGAGAGGAAGGTACATCTGAAACAGAAATTTCGAGCTCTATTTATAGCCGTCAATAAGCCATACAGGTCGCGACGCGCAAGTTTCTTCTTGCGTCGCGACGCGCTGACGTGTCAGCTTCTGGTTGGTCCATTTCAGATTCTTATCTGCCACGTTGCAATTCGGATAAATGAGTCAATAATTGAGCTGACGTGGCGCTGATGTGGCGATAACGTGGCACTGACATTGTAACACGTGGCGAAACTGATTGTCGGCACCATAGAATTGCGACGGCTGATTATGACGTGGCGGAAACGTGGCACGTTGACTCGGTTTTCTGCTGACGTGGTTGACACTCGGGATGACACGTGTCGACACGTGGCGATGGCGATTTTTGGCACCATAGGATGATGACACATGTCACGTCACACGTTAGTAGATCGGTTGTGATGTTGACACGTGGCACAGCGCATGTTAGCAAAGTCCGACACACGTTAGTAAAGTCAAACTTCATAATTTCTGACGTATGTCCCCGGCGCACGTTAGCATGGTGCGGCGCAAGTTAGGCGTCGCGACGCAGCCTGCGTGTCGCGATGCGCCAATTTACAAAAATGCCATTTTGTGTTCTTTTTCACTATTTTGGCCCCAAATCACCTCCAGAATGTCCTGAAACTTTATTTATCTACAAAATAACACAAAACACATCAAAATATTCACAAAAACTCAATAAACTATACAAAATATTAAGTTAAATTAGTGGGAAATAATGATATAATTACCACTCATCACACCCCCAAACCTAACATTTTGCTAGTCCTCGAGCAAAACATAGAATAAAATGACATAAACATCTTTAAAATAAAATTGAACTAAGCCACTTTCGTAGGGATCACGGTTGCATTTAGCGTATGCAACAAGCCTTTAAACCCATAGGTGTCCCTAGTGGACGAGTTGTTGTCTCGTGAGGGTTTACAACAATGATACCCACAAACATTTTACAAAAGTAGAAAGGTTGTGAAACTAATGTACACAAAAGAAAAATGACAAGAGAAAAGATAATAAAGAAGTAGGTGACTAATGAGGTGAAACTTCTACTCGAAGTTACTACATGTTTTCTTTCTTTCTAAATTACCGAATAAGTAAATTCTCCGATTATATTTACCATTCTCCATATGCACAGCCAACAAAATATTAAACAACTCATTTTTGCCCACAACAGTCACAAGTGCAGTTGATAAGAGAGTAATATTTTTGTCCTAAAGTTTTATCAGAATTCACATATTTTTGTAGTAATTGAATAATTTTTCTGATTTTTCTGATTTTTTTCAATGATTTTTTTATTTTTATTTATTTATATACAATATCTTCCATCTATGTAGCGAGTGTTGGGTCGGTGGCTCCCAAACCAGTTGGCTTTAGTGCACCAGGTGTTAAGACACCCCTACGGACTTAATTACTCAGACTTCAGATATATATATTTTTGCAACATCCATGATCTATGTAGCGAGCTTTGGGCCAGTGACTCCCAACCAGTTGGCTTTAGGGCACTAGGTGTTAAGACACCCCTACGGACTTAATAACTCGGATCTCAAAAGTTTTTTTTTTACTCCATTACTTTTTGAGATGCTTCCTCCAATTAAACTAGAGCACTGAATATTACAAACTTTTCAATTATAACTCATGTCTGTATGTTACCATGCATGTTGATAATACCTGCCAACTGAGCATATGAAGATCCATTTTAGTCAGTATTATGGAGAATTCACAAATTAAATAATTCAAAAGGAAATAAAAAAAAATTAACTTGTTTCGAAAATGGGTTGAAATACGTATCAGGAGTGGGAACTCCTTACACAGCTATATCTCACCAATTTCACCTTTTAGTCAAAATAAAAACAAAAACGCAAAATATTTTTGTAATTTTTGAAAAATTTTCAATTTTTTTGTATTTATCGAAAAATTTTGGACTAAAAATAAAAACAACACACAACTAAAAACAAGATACTGATCAACTAATTCCCTCCCCCAAACCTAAATGAGACATTGTCCCCAATGTCTTAAACAGTAGAAGAATATTTTAGAAGATAGTACATGGTTAACTGAAATTCTACACGAAAAGTTAAATGTTAAGATCCAGATTAATCCGACTCCTCTTACCATGATCGTCCTCGGACCAATTTATCTTTGAAAGGATAAGGTCAATTTTTGGTTCATAGGCTAAGATTTGGTCAATTAGATCAGGAGCAGTTCTGGCAGTGAAGATGAGTTCTTTTAAAGGTTTTGACACGAACATATTTATCCAGGCATCATCAAGAAACACACAAAGAAAATCATAAAATCCTTCAACGTTGTACAGTCCGAGCGGTTTCTGGTGTATGTTCAGGTTCGCCCAAGATAACACTGTAAAAAAATCCTCCAATATACCCAAGCCACCTGGCAAAGCAATAAAAGCATAAGCATATTTAATCATTTCTACCAGTCATGACTTGCCTCCGCCAAGGGTTAAAAATTTCCTCCAATATACCCAAGCCACCTGGAAAAGCAATAAAACTTCTCTGTTTGATGGTCCAATAAGATTTGCCTCCCCAAGGGTTTTGGGATGATTCCCAAAACGTGACTGCCTGCATCATGTACAGCTTTTGAAATGATCCCCATAAGTCCAAGATTGCCTCCGCCATATACTAAGTGCATATTCCTTGCAGTTAAGACTCGACCCAATTCATGTGCTGCTTCTACGTATTGTGGCTTAACACCAACACTAGTACCGCAAAACACACATATGTTTTCAACTCGTCTTCTTGAAGTGGCTTCCATGTTTTACTCTGGATGTCTTCAAAAGTGCATTAATGAGTTGAATTTATAACACCTGAAAAAGGGTGAGTAATATAATAGCACTAATACCTGTCAAATGATAATTATTAGTTAACGGTAAAATAAATCGTGATAGTAAAAAAGGTATGGATCCTGTCGGAGAAAATAAAAGAAAACAACAAAACAAATTACAATTATTAGGAAAAGACAAAGAGATATAATATGTACAAGAAATGTAGCGGCTTGATTGACGTCTATGCGTTAGGGACAAGCTTCCCATCCAATTTTCTTATAAATTGGAAAACAAGGTCTTTTTGAGTCAGATTCCCGAGACTTAACTGTTGTCTTTCTTTTTGGAATTGTGTATGTAATTTGCGGAAGGTTATATGAACATATCCACTGGGATGCGTCTCAAGAGTTGAAGATATATCATCTACAGACTCCTTACTCAAGACATCCCTAATGAATTTAATTTTATCTTTGCGATTATCAGACACCGTTCCTAAAGAATGACAACGAGTATTGCAATTCCAGCGTGCACATTTGTAACAAACACCCATTTGCTTAGCTCTACATTTTTTTGCATAGGTGCTTCTTCCAAAACCAGGCAGATGTGACATAAAAGAGTCAGAATACTCACCTGCAAATCGGATCCGTGCTTCGATTACCCAATGAATATCATTAGGAATAGCATTGATCGTTAGTAATCTCATCCGTTTGAAGTGAGCTTTGAAAACTTTCATCAGAGATTTTTGAGGGAGAGAAGGAAATTGCTTGTGAAGATTTGCGAGAACTTCTTCCATCCTGAAATGACTTTACCTGCAAAAATTAAACCCACAAAATGAAATCACACTAAATCACAATATATACACAAATTGCATGGGTTGCCTCACTGCTAGCGCTAAGTTTAACGTCGTCAGCTAGACGTGACTTCTCAAACGTTAGGCTGGATCTGAAAGTGTGACACTTTCTTTTTGTCGCTCAAATGATTCTCCCCAGTAGTGCTTGACACGCTGACTGTTAACCTTGAATGTTTCATTGGTGTTGGGATCCAGTAACTCAACAGCTCCATATGGTAAAACCTGAGTGATCACAAAAGGACCTGACCACCTTGATTTCAACTTTCCAGGGAAAAGTTTCAACCGTGAATTGTACAACAACACTTGCTGCCTTGGTTCCAACTGTCTGTGCACTATTTTTCGGTCTTGCCATTTCTTGGTCTTTTCTTTGTATAATCTGGCATTCTCATAAGCTTGTAAGCGAAATTCCTTCAATTCGTTGAGTTGGTGGAGTCTTTTCTATCTTGCAGCTTGTGGATCAAGATTCAACTTCTTTAGTGCCCAGTACGCCTTGTGCTCAAGCTCAACTGGCAGATGGCACGCTTTCCCAAACACCAATCAATATGGGGACATACCAATAGGTGTCTTGTAAGCTGTCCGATAGGCCCATAATGCATCATCCAGTTTTGTTGACCAATCCCTCCTTGTTGATCACACAGTTCTCTCCAAGATTCTTTTGATTTCCCTGTTTGAAACTTCAACCTTTCCATTTGACTGTGGATGGTAAGCAGTGGCAACCTTGTGAGTAACTCCTATTTGGATATGAGTGCATCAAATATCTGTTGCAGAAATGTGAGCCACCATCACTGATAATTACCACGAGGTGTTCCGAACCGAGTGATGAAAATGTTAGTTTTCAGGAATTTGATCACCACTTTGAATCATTGGATGGTTAGTAGTGCAATTAATTCAACCCATTTGGAGAATAGTCACAGTAACCAGGAGTACAGGTTTCCGAATGATGGAACAAAAGGTCCATGAAATCTATACCCCACACATCGAATATCTCCACTTCCAGAATTGTGCAACGGTCCTTCATTTTTCCTCGAATATTCCCATTCTCTGGCACCTATCACATTGAAAGGCAAAAAGATAAGCATCGTTAAAAAGAGTGGGCCAGAACAAACCTGATTGAAGAACTTTTGCTGTAGTTTTATTTCCGCTGAAGTGTCCGCCATATGGTGATGAATGACAATGTTGCAGAACACTGTTGACCTCCTCTTGTGGAACACACCATCTCAATAATTGATCAGCACATCGTTTGAACAGGTAGGCTCATCCCAGATATAATGCTTGAACTTTTTGAAGAACTTCTTCCTTTGATGGAGTTGTCCATTCCACTGTCATTTTCCTGATACAATGAAGTTGACATAGTCAGCATACCAAGGGACATCATGTTGTTTCATGGCAAAAACTGTTCATCTGGAAAAGTTTCTGTTGATTGTCAAGTTTCTTTGCCCAGCTGCTATTCTCCATTCCTCAAGCCTCGATAGAGATCCGCCACTTGGTTCTCTGTCCCTTTCCTGTCTCGATCTCCACGTCAAAATTCTTGCAGAAGAAGTATCCAACAGATCAATATGGGTTGTTGGCATTTTTCTTCGTGATCAGCTATTTTATGCTGAAGATCTGTGTAGACACCCCACTTGGGACCCAGCAAAGATAGGAGCAGAATTTGTCAAAAGCGTTATCAACACTACGAGCAACTCCTTTTCGGTGGTTGTGTAGTTGAGTTGAGCTTCATTCAAAGTTCTGCTGGAGTAAGTAAATGGTGGTGTGGAAAATCCTTGGCTTGCGTTGTCCCAAAACTGCACCTACAACAAAATCACTAGCATCGCCACATACCTCAAATGGAAGGGGTCCAGTTGGTTGATACAAATGATGGGGGCAAAGGACCAAGATTTGTTTACGGATTTCAAAACTCATGACATTCGTGGTGAAGTTGAAAGACACGTCTGTTGGATAATATGACCCATAGCGTCACTATTTGCACAGATCATTGTGTTTGTTGTTGTAGCAAATTAACTATGTAACAAGGAAATTGCACTCTCTTCATTTTGTGATTAGATCACCATAGATATAAATGAAGAGAGGTCCCTATGATTAGTTCCTGGATTGAGATGATATGAGACAGTATCAGTCCACGAAGGATTAATCATTAAATATCCCTAGCCGTAGTATTATCGAGACTGGACATCGATAATGCGGAATAGGCTAGTATTGCACTTGTGCGCGTTGTGAGGGCACAACGGCATAGTTCTCATATATATAAGTATTGGATACTTGTGCAAGTGCGATAGGAGGTCGTGTTTCACCGATGGTACGGGAAACAGCTTCGCTCTGGATAGACCCTTCGGAATCCCATTGGTATTATGACTAGGTGTCTATGGGAGGCCGAAATCAAGGTAGGTGTGTATAGTCTTAACCTGAGACTTGCATCGCTAATACTTACGACAATCGGTAAACTTTGGTTTTGGTGGTGGGGGATCTTAACTGGTTCTGTGTTCACCTCTTCTGGGTTTATCAGGAATCGTAGTGTATTGGATGTGATGTCAAGACGGAAGTGTCACTCCAGTCATAATGGAGATGATGTCACGCAGGATACGGTATTAGTGCTCTTAAGTGATGCGCATCCAATCGTGATATTATGACCAGGTCATGAATATCCGATTATAGAGACTAGTTACCAGACATCCGATATGTGTTTCGGACGGGGCAGACACTTATCCAGCCCCAGCCCTAGCACGTGACTATCCGATACTGGGCCGATATGCACAATACAATTGTATACTACGCTTGATACAGATCTTTGATATTCTTTGATGGATATGTCCGGAGAACTTGGTAGACTTGGTGCTTTGCTAGGAGTCGACCTTGTCTCGTAAATCGGTAGAACGTAGTACTTGGTACGTACGTGATTCGGATACTCCGACGACCGTATTTACTGCCAGATTATCCGGGGATCTCATGGGTCGCTTCCCGATAATCCACCGATGACGCACAACTCGC
Source organism: Zanthoxylum bungeanum (assembly GCA_019454045.1). NCBI lineage: Eukaryota > Viridiplantae > Streptophyta > Magnoliopsida > Sapindales > Rutaceae > Zanthoxylum > Zanthoxylum bungeanum. The sequence goes on along the minus strand of SKCR01038816.1, from coordinate 105,796 downwards.
ACTCTTGAATAATCTGGGATTATATAGAAGAGAGAGAAAATTAATCTAGGATTAATTACGGAGATATTTTATCTAGGATAAAATATCGTCTAGAGAGAGATAACGATTAATTTGGAATTAATCGGTAAATTAATATATTCGATATATTAAACGAAATTAGATTTCGACGCGGAATTAAAATTAGATTTTAATTCGGGCAAACGAGTTAATTTAGAATTAATTCGTTAGCGACGTAAATAATAATTTCGCTAGCCGCAATTATTCGATTTAATTAACGTCGCGACGTAAGCTCGGTATTTCGGAAATATCGAACCCGAACGCGTGAGTGCACGTGGGCCCACTTTCATTTGGAAACGTGTGGGGCCCACATGACACATGTCATATTATGCATTATTTAATTTAATGCATTGCATGTAGATAGTGTACATTGCACTCAATGTCATTGCATGGAAATGAGTGTTTGACACTCTAAGCCATTGCATGATTTGTGTCATAATTTATTATTAATTTAATGATATTATGGCATAAATATAAATTGATTTTTGGTAAAATCTTTTAAATTACACAAAAACAAATTCTTCTCTCAAATTTCTCTCTCTCTCTCACGCCCAAATGTGGCAATTCTCACTGGTTTTGAACCAGTTTGGGCGTGAATAGGGAAGCAAGAGTGGGTTTTCATGGTGAAAATTCAAGTGCTAGCACACTTACAAGTCTTGCGAAGGTGGTAGGGAGGTTCGACCATGAGACGGGATCCATCCGACGAAGCTAGGAGCTCCGTTCTTCACTCAATTTCTGTTTTGCAGGGCAGTGGACTGCCAGCAGTTGGCGTGAAGGGCAGTGCGTTTTTGGGCTTGATTCGTCTTCAAATCGACATACCGATCAATGTGAGTATTCCGCTACCTCCGTTGATGTATTCACGCATTATTTCATGTCTTGATTTGATCTTGGGACCTTAGAATAAACCAACAATGGCATCAAGAGCTAATGTTGCAAGCATGAAATTTGTAGGGTTTAAATTTGGGTAAATGTTTTTGAGCATGATTTGAATAAATTGTTGTTTGAGTATGCTTATAAACATGTTTAATTCATTTTGGTTGGATCAATTTGATGAAAAATGATTGGATAATTTTCCCCAAATTATGGAGTTGGCCGAATGGTATAAGGATTGGGATCTTGGAATTTTTTGATTTTGATTCATTGGATGAGTTAGAATCAGTAGGATGATGTTAATTTGAATTAATTGGATTGAATTTGAATTGACAAAATCCCTAAATTCCTTATGTTGGCCGAATGTACATGCCCCTAATGTCTTGGTAATTTTGATTTTATGAACATTGGATGTGTATGAAATCATTCGGGAAGTTAATACGTTGTCGATTGTGTAATTAATCGGATTGAATTCAAATCGGACAAAATAACCTTCCTTGGCCGAGACTTAGAAGCATGTAATGGGTTTGATTTTTCATTATGTGTGTTTGACATGTGATAATGAATTAAGATGATTAATTGGACTAATTTGGTGTTTTGGAAATGTTGATTTAGTTGATTAATCATATAATGCACTTTTGGTAATTAAATTGTGAAAATTGGATTTTGGATTTAATTAATTGGGCCTAATTTTGGAAATTAGAATTTATTGTTGTAATTGGGCCTTTTGGGCTTGATTTATCAAGTTTGGTTTAGGCCAAGTGGATTGGATCCAATTGGGCCCAAAACCTTAACCATAAAGCCCAATTGCGACTAATGAACCTTTAATGTTCAATTGGGCCTAATGGGCCAAGATTGATTTATGGGCTTATGGGGTAAATCCCGGATTGGACTTTGGTTATCGGTTTGACCCGAGTTGACCAAAAGTCCACGCCTTAAGAAATCAATCAAAAGCCCATTGGACTTTAATTGAATTGACGTTGGACGTTAATCGGTCTTTGAGACGCGTTACGATTAGATTTGGAATTTAAATCGTAAAAGGTTTATTAAATAAAAGTGTAATATTTAATTTGGAATTGAATAGTGAATTAGTATTAAATACATGTTAAATTAGATTTAATGATGTAGTTTAATTTAATTCATGAATTCGTACTTTAAGTACTTATTCGCAAAAACGAGTTTGACTCGAACAAAATCAAATCGTTGTTTGAACATTGGATGATCACTTAATTATCAGATTAATTAATTTGATTAGATTGATTGATAGCATGCTTATGTGTGTGAATACGTGGTTGTGTTGAATGAATAATGTATATCGGATGGATATTAGTCGGGTGGGCAATTTTAGAAATTGTTGTAATAAATTCGATTTATTAAATTGGACCTGCGTGTCCAGCCTTATCACCTTCTTTCTCTTTGTATTCTCTTCTCACCTATTCCCCTCTATGTATATGAGGTTTCTTTAGAAGTGTAGTGTAACGGGTAGGTAGAAGTAGTACAAGTGCTAGCTTGAGTGAGAAAGGGAGAGATTTGATCTAGGATCAATGTGTTAAGTATCCATCCGCATATCATTATTATTTTATTTCATACTCGCTTTATTATGTATTTAGAATGCATGTTTAAGGGTGTATGATGATGAGACCTTAACAAAGATAATTAAATTGGTAGCCAATTTGCACGCGAAAATCCCTCAATCTATTAAGCAAATATCCTTCCATTGAATGATTCTTGTTCAAGATCCGAAGTTGGCATTGGTTTTTTTTTGACCAAAGTCAAGACCTTTGTCAATCAAGGATGTACTTGAATCATGAGAGTTTTGTTGCATATCGGTGTCTTGTCCAAATCGTGATTTTTATTGGCCAAAGTCAGATCACTTTTTGTCCAATGACATTGATTACGAAACTTTCCTCGTCAATGGGTCCCGCTTAACTGGAATCATTAGGTTTGTTTTTGGCCAAAGCCAAGGCCTAGATGATTCGGAGGATAGGGTTAGGAAAATGTAATGGATACATTGACATTATACATATGTTTCGGACTTGGATGTCCACCTAACCGGATCTAGGAATTGGATGAGATCCAATTGATCTGTGAGATCTACCTAGTTAAATAGCATACAGCTTTTTATTGGCCAAAGTCAGGGTTGTGTGTTATTTAATAGGATCCTAGCCCACTAGGAAACACGGTTTCCCGAGTACTCCACAGAGGGTTAGAGGCTCGACGAAAAATAGTGGGAGGCAAGTATTGAATTTGCAACATTCGTTCGAATACTCGCTAAACACGCTCATTTTATTTTACTCGTCATATTATTAAAAGTATTAGTTGGACTAATATTTTATGTTGTTTTAAATTATATATATAGTTGGACTATATACAAACTCATTCAATATATAGTTGATTTTATAATTGGATTATAGTAATCAATATAATTGAATTAAAATGATAGTTGATTTTATAATTGGATTATAGTAATCAATATTAAAATTATAGTTGATTAAATAAATTGGATTATTGTAATCATTATAATAAATAGTACCTTATTAAAATTGATTAAATAGTTGGACTATTTAAATCAAGAAAGAATTGAAAGGTTGAATATTTAAAATATATAATCCTTGGATTAAATGTTTTAAATGATTTAATTTTCAATTGGGAATTAATAATAGGTTAATTTATTTGATAAAATAACTTATTATGACTAAGCCCATAATTAAGCAAATAGTAGAGCATAAAGTCTTTGGAAGATTTATGTGATGATGACTTTAGTGCTTAATTAATATACTTATAATAAATCTATCTTTAGATTTAAAAGTATTAAAGTTGCAATTAATAATTCTTGGAGAATTAATTGACTATTCTAGTGGAGAAAAGTCAAAGTTTGCAATTGGGCATGTAGCACAAGGTGCACATCGTTTCGATATTCCGAAACCCAAGGCTTGGCCAAAGGTTTGTGAAATATTGAAAAGGATAATTGACATATCCCAAAGTGACTACCATTTGGATATGGAAGACACGAAGGAAGGAATTAAAGAAAGGGCGAGGCTCTAACTTAAAAATATTTGTCAAAGTTATGTTCACTACTAGTATTAAAATTGATTTTAAATACTTAGTGTGGTACATAAAATATATGTATTGACGTTCAGAATCCGCTGTGAGCTGGATACTGGCTTCAAGCCGAGATTTCTCTGCAAATCGGAAACGGGACGAAAGTCGCTGTTTCGACCGTAGATACCTAAGTTTAGGAACTACCCTTTGGGTATGTACTTAAATTAGGAAATGTTATAATGTAACTAGTTTACTAGAGACATTATCTCTATATCAGTGTTTAATCCATTGCGGATAAAACCTTTATATTTTAGAACACTAAAGTGTTTCATTATATAAAGATGATACTGAGATAAATACATTGGATGTAAATAACAGAATTTATATTTTGAATATAAATAAAATCTCAAACATATAAAATGACAAATAAATAGCTCAAATTGATTTGATCAATAGAGACTTATTTGTGGCATTGTTGTCTAGGACACAATTAAAGAAGACTCGTATATCCACACTTTTAAGAGTGGGTACTAGGACTGATTTGACTATTCAAATAAGGTCTACGAATCTAGTTTTTTAGGTTAAAAACCTAAAATACTATTTACTTGGTAATAGTAAAAGGGCCACCGATCTGTTAGCCCTATTCATGGTGAAGTAAGTGGGCCCATATCTAGCTAGGCTAGATGTGAACATGAATATTTCGTGACCTTAACGGATGTGACATCACGTTGTGGTTATGTGTTTCTTTTGAAGAACACAGATCGGAAACTTTAGAGTTTCGACACGAAGTAGACAAACAGATCGGCTGTAGTATATTCCGCCACGGTAAAACCGTAATGGAAAATACTTAAGCAGTAAGTTTCATACGTAATGAAAGAGTACGGTATTCTTTCATATGAGGACTCCTCCCGAGACACGTTAGTTAGACGGTGTGTCCGAACCAAAACCGAATTTTGTTGGACATGATAAGGTTTATCACGAGTCGCTCTGAGCTACTATTTCCTTCAACAGGATATGTATTAACAGTGCAAAACTTATTTAGAATAAGGTTCCATATAAATCTGTTTGACAGATATCATATAGGATATGAACAGAGGAAGAAACGAGGTTTCTCATTCCTGATAATTTGGGTATGCGAGGCATAGCGTTTGGATGATACCAAACTAAGGACCCAAATTGGATAAGTGCCAATATAAGTTATCCTAAGGGAAACCTTAAATATAGTACTTATAAATCCCACATGAGAACAATGTAATTGTTGCTCACCATGCGGTTTTCCTGAGAGGAATACCGATATGCAGTGGTCAGTGGGAGGATAGTGATACTCGATGAAAATCGGAGTAGTAATACTGTTCAAGGCACGAAGTCCTTAATGGAACACAAATAGTTCATCTATGATGAAACTATACCATTAATCTTCAAATACACAAGAAACTAGTAGATCGGATAGAGTCAGAAAACAACCTAGGGTATGGGTTTCTGATCTACCCATAAAGATGTCAATCTTATGGTGGTGTACCATCCGACTACGTTTATGAGGAAGTGATACGAGGTATCGACTCCCTGTTATGGCAAAGTGCCATGAGTCCGAAATGGATTCCATGTATAACAACTATGTTTGGATACTAGTTGTTGTACCACAAGGCGTTGTGCCTATGGTACTTAAACGTCTTCAAGGAAGACATACATGGAAGGCAACATACCAACGTGCAAAGCTAAGGTTTTGACGGAAAGGTATCGTTATCAACATTGTGTTAATAACGGTTCAACCTTTTACCTGTTGCCATGGTAAATCCATTTTGAAGATGCTTGTTGATAACTGTATATTTCATTTATGAAATATGTCAGTTACAAATCAAAATCGCTTTCCTGAAAAGGAAACCTTTTGGAGGATGTTTACAACATCCTGACGATTTTATATAACCGACAAACAAGGTTTGCGGGTTATTCGATCCATGTTTGGATCAATGCAAGCATAAGGTTCTTGGAACTGTCGTTTTGAAATAATCATAATGGTTTATGATTTGACTCAAAACGAAATAATTCTTGTGTATATAAGGAGGTTAGTGGGAGAGCGCACTGACAGTGAAATTCCCATAAAGCAATTGGTGAAAGCTTGGCTTCAATAGAAATTCTCGTAGAAGTAGATTCTGGGGAGTAACAACCTTTATTAGAGGAATAAAGATCTACTGGGATAGATTTGGAGTTGTTAACACTCTCTGGAAATTGTACATTTAAAATGTACTTGTATTGGTGTCTCATACGCTTCGAGCATATGGAGTCACAATCAGGTCAATCCAAGTGACAGTCACTGGATTGAAGTTAAGAACATCTGTTAGTATCTCTGAGAACTAAAGATGCTATCTTTTACTATGGAGAAGGAGAACTTGAAGTGACTGGGATCACTGCTGCAAGTTTCCAAACAATTAAATACTGGTACTATAAAGTTTGAATAACGGGACAGTGAGCTGGAAATTTCCGAGCAAGATAACTGTTGCCGAATAAACAACAAATGCGGATTATTGCTACAGCTGAAGCAGCAATAGAAGCCATTGGATCGATAATAAATCTAATTAGATTAGATATAGTTCTGTTAGCAGCTGAGCTAGGCGTCAGCACAGGCTAAGGAATTAAAGGTCTCATCGACGATCCAGATATATACTTCTATATCATCTGATTCGTTCGGATCATACATCGTGGCGATGTGATGATCGTATAAATCGCGTCAAACAACAAATCCGCTGACGAAAACCTTTCCTCAGCAATTTGAGCGAACCTTACATAGTTCGGGTGTAGGACACTCGAGTGACTGGCTATGTGCCAAGTGGGAGATTGTTGGATAATATGACCCATAGCGTCACTATTTGCACAGATCATTGTGTTGTTGTAGCAAATTAACTATGTAACAAGGAAATTGCACTCTCTCATTTTGTGATTAGATCACCATAGATATATAAATGAAGAGAGGTCCCTATGATTAGTTCCTGGATTGAGATGATATGAGACAGTATCAGTCCACGAAGGATTAATCATTAAATATCCCTAGCCGTAGTATTATCGAGACTGGACATCGATAATGCGGAATAGGCTAGTATTGCACTTGTGCGCGTTGTGAGGGCACAACGGCATAGTTCTCATATATATAAGTATTGGATACTTGTGCAAGTGCGATAGGAGGTCGTGTTTCACCGATGGTACGGGAAACAGCTTCGCTCTGGATAGACCCTTCGGAATCCCATTGGTATTATGACTAGGTGTCTATGGGAGGCCGAAATCAAGGTGTGTGTATAGTCTTAACCTGAGACTTACATCGCTAATACTTACGACAATCGGTAAACTTTGGTTTGGTGTGGTGGGGGATCTTAACTGGTTCTGTGTTCACCTCTTCTGGGTTTATCAGGAATCGTAGTGTATTGGATGTGATGTCAAGACGGAAGTGTCACTCCAGTCATAATGGAGATGATGTCACGCAGGATACGGTATTAGTGCTCTTCAGTGATGCGCATCCAATCGTGATATTATGACCAGGTCATGAATATCCGATTATAGAGACTAGTTACCAGACATCCGATATGTGTTTCGGACGGGGCAGACACTTATCCAGCCCCAGCCCTAGCACGTGACTATCCGATACTGGGCCGATATGCACAATACAATTGTATACTACGCTTGATACAGATCTTTGATATTCTTTGATGGATATGTCCGGAGAACTTGGTAGACTTGGTGCTTTGCTAGGAGTCGACCTTGTCTCGTAAATCGGTAGAACGTAGTACTTGGTACGTACGTGATTCGGATACTCCGACGACCGTATTTACTGCCAGCTTATCCGGGGATCTCATGGGTCGCTTCCCGATAATCCACCGATGACGCACAACTTGCACTCTTGAATAATCTGGGATTATATAGAAGAGAGAGAGAGAAAATTAATCTAGGATTAATTACGGAGATATTTTATCTAGGATAAAATGTCGTCTAGAGAGAGATAACGATTAATTTGGAATTAATCGGTAAATTAATATATTCGATATATTAAACGAAATTAGATTTCGACGCGGAATTAAAATTAGATTTTAATTCGGGCAAACGAGTTAATTTAGAATTAATTCGTTAGCGACGTAAATAATAATTTCGCTAGCCGCAATTATTCGATTTAATTAACGTCGCGACGTAAGCTCGGTATTTCGGAAATATCGAACCCGAACGCGTGAGTGCACGTGGGCCCACTTTCATTTGGAAACGTGTGGGGCCCACATGACACATGTCATATTATGCATTATTTAATTCTAATGCATTGCATGGTGATAGTGTACATTGCACTCAATGTCATTGCATGGATGGAAATTGAGTGTTTGACACTCTAAGCCATTGCATGATTTGTGTCATAAATTATTATTAATTAATGAATATTATGGCATAAATATAAATTGATTTTTGGTAACAAAAATTAATTACACAAAAAAACACATTTTTTCTCTCAAATTCTCTCATCTCTCTCACGCCCAAAGTGTGGCTATCTTCACTGGTTTTGAACCAGTTTGGGCGTGAATAAGGGAAGCAAGAGTGGGTTTTCATGGTGAAAATTCAAGTGCTAGCACACTTACAAGTCTTGCGAAGGTGGTAGGGAGGTTCGACCATGAGACGGGATCCATCCAACGAAGCTAGGAGCTCCGTTTCTTCACTCAAATTTCTGTTTTGCAGGGCAGTGGACTGCCAGCAGTTTGGCGTGAAGGGCAGTACGTTTTTGGCCTTGATTCGTCTTCTAATCGACATAACCGATCAATGTGAGTATTCCGCTACCTCCGTTGATGTATTCACGCATTATTTCATGTCTTGATTTGATCTTGGGACCTTAGAACAAACCAACAACGTCCATTTCCAGAAGATTGCAAAGAGGTTTAGCAATCTTAGAAAAGTCTTTGATAAATCTCCTGTAAAAGCCAGCATGTCCAAGAAAGCTCCAAATCCCTTTTACTGATATTGGCGGAGGTAGTTTTTGAATTCTCTCAATCTTTTCTTTTTCTACCTCGATTCCCTTTTGTGAGATTCGATGTCCAAGAACAATGCCTTCCTGTACCATGAAGTGGCATTTCTCCCAGTTGAGTACCAGGTTGGTATCTTCACATCTTTGTAACACTTTGTTCCATTTTGCAAACAGTGGTCAAAAGAATCTCCAAACACAGAGAAGTCATCCATGAATACCTCCATACAATGCTTCAGCATGTCTAAGAAGATGGCCATCATGCAACGCTGAAAAGTGGCAGGGCATTACATAATCCAAATGTCATCCCGCGGAAAGAAAAAGTACCATACGGACATGTAAAAGTGGTTTTCTCCTGATCTTCTGGGGCGATAGCAATCTGATTGTACCCTGAATATCCATCCATAAAGCAATAAAACTCATGTCCCGCCAATCTGTCCAACATCTGATCAATGAATGGCAGCTGAAAATGGTCATTCCGTGTTGCTTTGTTCAGCTTTCGGTAGTTCATTCATACTCTCCATCCAGTCATCGTTCTGGTTGGAATTAGCTCGTTCTTTTCATTGTTAACTACAATGATTCCTCCTTTCTTTGGCATACACTGCATAGGACTCACCCAAGTGTTGTCTGAGATGGGGTAAATGATGCCAGCATCCAACCATTTGGTGATTTCTTTCTTCAGGACTTCCTTCATGATTGGATTGAGTCTCCATTGATGCTCCACTATGGGTTTATACTCATCGTTCATCAGGATCTTGTGCATGCAAATTGATGGACTAATGCCTCGAATGTCTGCTATAGTCAAGCCAATGGATCTTTTGTGTTCTCGTAACACTCTCAGTAACTTTTCTTCATGCTCTAATGTTAGTGAAGAAGAAATAATAACAGGTAATTCAGAAGAGTTTCCAAGAAATGCATACCTGAGATGGCTCGGTAGTAACTTCAGCTCCAGCTGTGGTGGTTCTTCAATCGAAGGCTTGATTCGATCTTTCTTTGGCAGTTCTAGGCTTTCCACTTGTGGTGTCGATTTGAATCAGAATGGTTTGTCAAGGTAGTTGATACATTCTAGGATTTCAGTATCTAGCTCGCTGTCAGTCATATTGGTGATGCAAGCTTCAAGTTTTTCCGTGGGGGTTGTATCAGTATCCTGAACGATAATATCAATAACATCAATTCTGAAACATTATTCTTCTTCTTCATCGCTCAGGAATTTCATGGCTTTGAAAACATTGAAAGTACCTTCTTGGTCCTCAACTTTCATAGTTAGTTCTCCTTTTTGTACATCAATCACAGTTCGTCCTATTGGCAAGAATGGTCTTCCAAGGATGATAGGTACATATTTGTCTTCTTCCATGTCAAGGATAATGAAATCTGCTGGAAGAATGAGTTTGTCGACTTTGACCAGCATATCTTCAACAACACCTCTTGGAAATACAAGCGTTCGATCAGCAAGTTGTAGTGAGACTGAGGTAGGCATTGCTTCTCCAATTTGCAGTTTCCTGTAAATAAAAAAGACATCAAATTAACACTTGCACCTAAGTCACATAAAGCCTTACCGATATAGTGTTCTCCAATGGTGCATGGGACAATGAAACTGCCAGGATCTTTCAACTTTGGGGGAAGTTTCCTCTGAATGATGGCACTGTATTCTTCCGTCAATGCTACTGCCTCGTAATCTCTCAATCTCTGTTTTCGTGAAAGAATGTATTTCATGAATTTTACATAGCTGGGCATTTCTTCCAAGGCTTCTGCAAATAGAATGTTGATGTGCAGCTTTTTGAACACCTCCAAGATTCGAGCAAACTGCTTGTCCAGTTTGTTTTTCTGAAGTCGCTGTGGAAAAGGTGGAGGTGGAGTGATCCGATCTTTTTCTTTTTCCTTTGCTTCTTTTTCCTACATCTGTGGAACTGCATCTTTTAGAACTTCCTCAATTGTTGCCTTGATTCCAACATCTTCGTTGATCTCAGTACCACTTTTCAAGGTGATGGCTTGACATTGCTCCTTCCCTCGGTTCCTTGAATTTGGTTCTGTGTTGCTGGGAAGATTACCTGGCGGTCTGTAACTCTGAGCATTGGCCAATTGTCCGATTTGATTCTCCAGTGCTTTGATGGAAGCAGATTGACTCTGAAACATAGCATCATACTTTTTTAACTGAGCCCGCACTTCTGCTATTCCTGGTTCATTTGTCTGTTCATGGCCTTTGTTCTGTTGCTGGAATCCAGGTGGTGAATAGTTTTGCTGTTGGAATCCAGGTGGTGGATTATTCTTTTGCCCTGAATTGTTTTTCCATGAAAAATTAGGATGATTCCTCCACCCTGGGTTGTAGGTGTTGGAATATGGATTGTTCCCCTGTCTGTTGAAATTTTTGACATAATTCACCGTTTCTTCAAGTTGGTTTGGTTCTGGTGCTCCTCCATATGGTGAACTTGTGGATCTAGTGGTATGAGTCTCCATAAATTTGCATATCTGATCCAGCTTGGCGTTGACTGTTGTATTGGCTCCACTTTCATAAATTCCTGCAATTCTTTGGATCATGCTCCTTTCTGTTGGCCACAAGGAATTGTTGTTGGCCATTTCTTTGGCTTGATCTTCTCCTTTTGCCATCAAAACTCCTCCAGCAGCAGCATCGATTGTGGTTCTCATCAGTCCAGAAAGTCCATTATAGAAATTTTGGACTTGAAGCCATTTTGGAATCTCATGGTGATGACATTTTCGGAGCAAATCTTTGTACCTTTCCCAATCTTCGTAGTGAGTTTCCGAGTCTTGTTGTACAAAGGATGTGATGTCATTCATCAGCTTTCCAGTTCTGGCTGGTGGAATGTACTTTCCAAGAAATTTGGTGGCTAAAGTGTTCCAAGTTGTGATGGAACCTGCTGGTAGTGAATGTAGCTAAGCTTTAGCTCTGTCCTTCAAGGAGTATGGAAAAACACGCAGTCTCATTGCTTCTTCAGCTTCTCGGTTGTAATTGAAAGTGGCGCAAACTTCCAGAAAGTTGCTGATGTGGGTATTAGGATCTTTAGTTGCTTTTCCCCCAAACTGCACTGACTGTTGAATCATTTGAATGCATGTTTTGATGTCACACGCATTTGCTGGTAAAGGAGGAAGTACAATACATGAAATGAAACTGTCGACCACCAGAATGGTTCTGTCTCGTATGGGTATTGGTGGTGCAACCTCCAAAGGTTCAGGTTCCATGTTGACTAAAGCTTCTTGGCCTTCTCGCCTTTCCCTTCTCAATTGTATGATGGTTCTTTCAATTTCTGGGTCAAGCGGTCGGAGTTCAAAGCTTCTGGTTTGTCTCATGTAGTTTTTGAGAACCTGAAACACAAGAAAATAAAAACAATAAGTAAAAAGAAATTAGATACAAGTAAATGTATCTAACCTCAAAACTAATAGTGAAAGATAAATAAGTCCCCGGCAACGGCGCCAAAAACATGACCGGTGCAATCACACGCGTATAACGCAAGCGCACATATCGTTCAAGTAGTATAAAAAGTATCGATCCCATGAGGGCTTAATACCTAATCTATTAATTTTATGAGTTCAAATGATTACTAGTATCTAACAGGTTGATTGATTGATTTGAAATGGTGATGATTTTAAATTTAAAAACAAGTAAATAAAATTGTACGAAAGTAGGTTTAAGAAAATTCAATATTAGGAAACTATCTAGGGTTGTGAATCTTTCTAATATGTTTTAAAAGATGAAGTGGTTATTTCATGTTTGTGTAATAAATCGGTTTGCTAACCTGGAACACGAAATTATGCGAAAGCCTTTGTCGATGGTCAGACGCAAACACCCAGTTTAACCCAATTGAACCATATGTCTATGTCAACCAAATTACCTGGATTCATTAAGTTTAAGTTCCAATTATGGCTACCCCCGCCCGACAGGTATATGTCTATCCTGTAAGGAAATCTATTAAAGGGTTATCTATCCTCAAGGAAGATCGTGGGCTATTAAGTCTAAGGCTGAAACCTAAAATTCATTTGTCAAGTTTATTTTAGATTTACTAGATCAATCTTATTAGCGGCCAATTAACAAGACGCATTAAGCTTAAGACTTAATAAGTAAACCTTTAAATTACCCAAACTATAAAATAACCCCTTATAAACCGGTGATATTAGAATTCATCACAACCTCAGATAACTAACTTAGTTACGACACATAACTATGGCTTGTAGAAACTTAAAAGTAAAAGACATAAAGTAAAAATGTTGAAAAGTAAATGCGGTAAAGTAAAAGCTGAAAAGTAAATTACAATAAAATAAAATGCTAAGGTAAAAGGTTCTACTTTTACTACTACTAATTTAGATATCTCCCTTAATATAATATATTAACTTGTGATGATATTACCAACCAGCCATATAGGCGGTAACCTGATTAAGTCAAATTAAGTCCGACCAGCCATACAGGCGGTATCAAAATTTATCCATAAACCTGCCATATAGGCGGTAAGAAAGTTTAATTATCAACCGAATAATCTGGCAGTATCCTTGCTTAGACAGATTAAAACCAGTTTATAAATGATTACCAACAGGCCAATATAGCGGTATCCTCATTAAGTCAAATTTTAAATAGTGACTATATTATATTTAAGGGAGATTAATCTAAATAGAAATAGTAAAAGAATTACCTTTCACCCTAGCATGGGGAAGTTACTTCCTCATGGTTGAATAGTAAAAACTATAAAAGTAAAGAAAGTAAATTACTATTACTATTACAGAACGTAATTAAAATTAATTACAAAACTGAAATTAAAAAGAAACTAGGTAGAAAACTCCCTATTTACATCAGAGAATTCAGAGAGGAAGGCACATCTGAAACTGAAATTTCGAGCTCTATTTATAGGCGTCAATAAGCCCTACGCGTCGCGACGTACAAGTTTCTTCTTGCGTCGCGACGCGCTAACGTGTCAGCTTCTAGTTGGTCCATTTCAGATTCTTATCTGCCACATTGCAATTCGGATAAATGAGTCAATAATTGAGCTGATGTGGCGATGACGTGGCACTGACATGGCGACACGTGGCGAAACTGATTGTCGGCACCATAGAATTACGTTGGCTGATGATGATGTGGCGGAGACGTGGCACGTTGACTCGATCTTCTACTGACGTGGCTGACACACGGGATGACACGTGGCGATGGCGATTGTCGGCACTATAAGATGATGACACGTGTCACGGCGCAAGTTAGCAGATCGGTTGTGATGTTGACACGTGGCACGGCGCAAGTTAGCAAAGTTCGGTGCACGTTAGCAAAGTCAAACTTCTCAGATTCTGACATGTGTCCCCGACGCACGTTAGCATGGTGCGGCACACGTTAGGCGTCGCGACGCGAAAATTTACAAAAATGCCCTTTTATGTTCTTTTTCACTATTTTGGCCCCAAATCACCTCCAGAATGTCCTGAAACTTTATTTATCTACAAAATAACACAAAAAACATCAAAATATTCATAAAACTCAATAAACTATACAAAATATTAAGTTAAATGAGTTGGAAATAGTATATAATTACCACTCATCAATGACCCGTAAAGAGTTGTAAGAAGGGCGGTAGATCACATGAATATGAATAAGACTCTCTCTTTTAAATTAAAAAATCATCCACTTTGCTTTTTTATTAATTGATTTCGAAAGCCATGTTCGATATTCTTGGGATGTGCTTGGAGCAAAGGGGTGTTTCGTAGCTGGGAAGGACACCAAGCCCGTGGCACGCCAATCCCGGGTGTCATTATCAAACCCCAGAGTGGAAGTGTTCCGACCTAGCTATTTTCACCTTTGAGGATCCAGAAAACATCAAGGGATGGCATACATGTGGGAAAAATGTGAACCCCTCGTGGCACGCCAATCCCGGGTGTCATTATCAAATCCCCGAGGCCGAAGCGTTACTATCTCATGACTTGCATTTTTGAGGAACAGCTCGGGTAAGCTGGACCCAGAGAAGCTTCTGCCCCTGCGAGTTGTCAGACTGATCCCGTTGAGAATTACCAGGCACATGGCACGGGGACGGCTGAATGGCCTCCATGACCCTTGTGACCTCGAGTAAACCAGACCCATGGAGGTTTCTGCCTCTGCTAGTTGGCTGGTGAGTCCCGCTGAGAAACACCAGATGCATATCGCGGGGAAGGCCCTAGTGCCTCCGTGACTCATGCAACCTTAAGGGATGGCGAACACAGGGGGGTTTCTTTCCCCGTTAATAGTCTGTCTATACGCCTCAGATCAAGAGAAGCATACATGGGGAGGTTTCTGCCCCCATAGCGTTTGCAGACTCCAGACCCGCCCATCATGGACCCAGGTTCATGGCTTTGGCCGCTCATCGATCCGTAGCCCGGCTAGCTGGGACGCTGAATTGTAAGGTTCAAAATTGTTATTTTGGGAGGCACCAGGCAGGACGCTGCCTCGGGGGACCCGAGTTGTTATCTTTTCGAGTCTTTGTGGAGTATGTGCTAAGTCACCTCGACTATACTAACCTTGTCATTTTTCCACATTTTGTTCTTGCTGATGCTCTGCAAAGGGACGTCTGTGCCGGGATCCGCAAGCCTCGGAGGTTGAAGTTTTTCCCTCACGATTAACTCTCATTTTTTCCACTGGCTCGTGGCTCTATTCGTTTTGCCGACGCCTTTTGTTCCACTGGCTCGGGGTTGCATTCGTTCCACCGAGGCCATTTGTTCCACTGGCTCCGGGCTGTATTCGTTCCGCCGAGACCATTTGTTCCACTAGCTCGGGGTCGATTTACGTCCCACCGAGTGAATCATCATCGGCATGGGTTGGAGCATCTCTCACATGGCCGGCTCTCAATTGGTCCGGGGAGGTGACATTCCCTCGGAGCCAAATGTACTACTAGCTCGGGGTCGGGTTACGTCCCACCGAGTGGATCATCATCGACATGGGGTCGGAGCATCCCACCCATGATCGGATCTCAATTGGTTTGGGGAGGTGACATTCCCCCGGAGTCATGTACTACTAGCTCGAGGTCGGGTTACGTTCCACCGAATGGATCATCATCGGCATGAGGTCAGAGCATCTCGCCCATGACCAAATCTCAATTGGTCCGGGGAGGTGACATTCCCTCGGATCCGTGTAATACTAGCTCGGGGTCGGGTTACGTCCCACCGAGTGGATCATCATCGGCATGGGGTCAGAGCATCTCCCCATATGGCCGGATCTCAATTGGTCCGGGGAGGTGACATTCCCCCGAAGTGGTGTACTACTAGCTCGGGGTCGGGTTACGTCACACCGAGTGGATCATCATCAGCATGGGGTCTGAAGATCTCCCCCATGGCCGGATCTCAATTGGTACGGGGAGGTGACATTTGCCCGGAGTCATGTACTACTAGCTCGAGGTCAGGTTACATCCCACCGAGTGGATTATCATCGGCATGGGGTCGGAGCATCTCCCCCATGACCGGATCTCAATTGGTCATGGGGGGTGATATTCCCCCGGAGCCAAGTGTACTACTAGCTCGGGGTCGGGTTACGTCCCACCGAGTGGATCATCATCGACATGGGGTCGGAGCATCCCACCCATGATCGGATCTCAATTGGTTTGGGGAGGTGACATTCCCCCGGAGTCATGTACTACTAGCTCGAGGTCGGGTTACGTTCCACCGAATGGATCATCATCGGCATGAGGTCAGAGCATCTCGCCCATGACCAAATCTCAATTGGTCCGGGGAGGTGACATTCCCTCGGATCCGTGTAATACTAGCTCGGGGTCGGGTTACGTCCCACCGAGTGGATCATCATCGGCATGGGGTCAGAGCATCTCCCCATATGGCCGGATCTCAATTGGTCCGGGGAGGTGACATTCCCCCGAAGTGGTGTACTACTAGCTCGGGGTCGGGTTACGTCACACCGAGTGGATCATCATCAGCATGGGGTCTGAAGATCTCCCCCATGGCCGGATCTCAATTGGTACGGGGAGGTGACATTTGCCCGGAGTCATGTACTACTAGCTCGAGGTCAGGTTACATCCCACCGAGTGGATTATCATCGGCATGGGGTCGGAGCATCTCCCCCATGACCGGATCTCAATTGGTCATGGGAGGTGATATTCCCCCGGAGCCAAGTGTACTACTAGCTCGGGGTCGGATTATGTCCCACCGAGTGGATTATCATCGGCATGGGGTCAGAGCATCTCCCCCATGGCCGGATCTCAATTGGTTCTGGGAGGTGACATTCCCCCGGAGCCAAGTGTACTGCTAGCTCGGGGTCAGGTTATGTTCCACCGAGTGGATTATCATCAGCTTGGGGTTGGAACATCTCCCCCATGGCCATCTCTCAATTGATTCGGGGAGGTGATATTCCATCGAAGCCAAGTATACTACTAGCTCGGGATAGGGTTATGATCGGCGTGATCACACACGTATAACGCAAGCGCATATATCGCTTAAGTATTATAAAAAGTATCGATCCCACGAGGACTTAATACCTAAGCTATTAATTTATGAAGACAAATGTTTACGAGTATCTAATAGATTGGTTGTTGATTGGATGATGATTTTAAAGTAAAAAAAGTAAATAAAATAGTACGAATGTGCATTAAATGAAAAATCAATATTATTAAACTATCTAGGGTTGTGAATCTTTCCAATATCTTTTAAAGATGAAGTGGTTATTTCATGTTTGTGCAATATATTAGTTTATTAACCTGGAACACGAAATTATGCAAAAGCCTATGTCGATGGTCAGATGCAAATACCCAGTGTAACCTAATTAATCATATGTCTATGTTAATCAAGTTACCCGAATTCAATAAGATTAAGTTCCAATTGTGGCTACCCCCGCCCGACAGGTATATGTCTATCCTGGAAGGAAATCTATTAAGGGGTATCTAATCCTTAAGGGAGATCGTAGACTATTAAGTCTAAGGCTGAAACCTAAAATTCCTCCGTCAAGTTTTTTTAAGTTTACCATATCATTCTTATTAATGGCCAGTTAACAAGAAGCATTAAGCTTAAGACTTAATAAATAAACCTTTATATTACCCAAGATACAAAATAACCACTTATAAACCGGTGATATTGGAATTCATCACAACCCCAGATAATATGTTTAGTTACAAAACATACTTAGGATTACTAAACACTTAAATAAACAAAACATCATAAAAAATAACTTGGAGATAAATAAAAGTAAAATTTCAATAATGAAAGAAAATGCTGGGGGTTAGAGGATCCACTTTTAATATTTCAAAATTAGAAATCCTCCTTATTATCAATGTTTACCGATTAATTAATTATATTTAACCAGACCATAAAGGCAGTAATTCTATTTGTCTGAATTAAATCCAACCGACCATATAGACTGTAACAAGGTTATTACCTAAACCGGCCATATAGGCGGAAACTACGTCTGAAATGTAAAACCGACCATATAGGCGGTAAATAAGGTTGTCACCTAAACCGGCCATATAGGCGGTAACTAATTAATCCAAATTTTAATTAAAATAAGGGAGATTAATCTAAATTTATTATATTAAAAGTCTCACATTTTCACCCCCGCAGAATGAGATTACCTGCTCATGTTGTAAATGAAAACACACAAAATTTTATTAATTAAATAAAAAGAAAATACAAGAAAACTTAAATAAATATACAAGACATTTTCCTTTATGTTTTCATGGAGAAATTCCTCCAAAGAAAGCATGAAAAATTTACAAAGTTTAGCTTGGTATTTATAGGCAAATCTCAAGGCTTCCACCAATTTCTCCACAAATTTCTCCACCAAACATGGCACCAAACATGACATCAAACATGGCACCAACATGACACCAATTTTTATTTTTTAAATTCTTAATTTTTTTTTTATTTTGAAAATGACTTAAATAATTACACATAACACACTTCCAAATATTTTATCAATTTTGGTCATGGAAACTTCGGAATTCGAAATTATTTTAAACTTCAAAGTTGTAGATCTTTGAGTCTTCTTTAATCTGGAGGTTGAATCACCTTAATCCGATATCGGAGTAAGAAGAAATGGCCAAAATACGACAATTTCACAAAGTTGGAATTTCCGAAATTGTACTTCGTTAGAACGTCATTTCAAGTTTCCAATCTCCAAAATCAAAATATCAAGTCTAGTTTTTGCCCTTATTTGTTCCACATTTCGTCTTGATTGATTCGATTAAGTCCTGATTTTATTTTATCTGCAAAATAAACTAAAACACATCAAAAAATTCATAAAACTCGAGAAACTATACAAAATATTAAGAAAAAAATGCGGTAAATAATGATATATTTTCCGCTCATGACACCCTCAAACCTAACATTTTACTAGTCCTCGAGCAAAACAATAAAATAAAATGCAACAAACAATTAAAATTAAACTAAGCCACTTTCTTAGGGATCACGATTGCATTTAGCGTATGCAACAAGCCTTTAAACCCCTAGATGTCCCTAGTGGACGAGTTGTAGTCTCGTGAGGGCTTACAGTGACGATACCCACGAACGTCAACCTAATGCACAAAAAAGCAAAAAGACAAGAGAAAAGAGAATAAACAAGTTAGTGACTAAGCAAATGAAACTTCTTATCCAAGTTATTAGTTTGTTTTTTTCTTTCCAAATTACTAATAAGTAAATTCTCCGATTATTTTTACCATTCTTCATATACACAACCAAAAAGGTATTAATAAAATCATTGTTCCCACAATATTCATAAGTGTAGTTGAAAATAGAGTAATATTTTTGTCCTAAGGTTATATCAGAATTCACACCTTTTTTTTGCAATGGATTTTTATTTATATATATACAATATCTTACATTCATGTAGCGAGTTTTGGGTCAGTGACTCCCAAGCCAGTTGGCTTTAGGGAACTAGGTGTTATGACACTGTAGGCACTGCATTTTTGCATATAAGTCCCTATGATGAATCTCATTTGGAGGTACTAACTTTTAAGTCGCGGAAGTCACAGGAAACGGACGTCGGAAGGGGAAATTCATAATAACTATGTCATCAGATTCATTTCACAAGTTCACTGTTTTCGTTCGTGCTGCCTTCGTGACCACATTCGAACGTCAAGCAGATTGCGGGCGTTCATGTAGCGTTCGAAGCGGCGTTCGAACGGTGTCGGTATTTCTTATTTTGCTGCTAGCCTCACACCCAAGCCCAATTAGCCCACCAAAGCCCATAAAACACATCCAAATTAATAAAATGCATATTTAACACATGAGGAATTAAATAAAATCTAAAAATCATATACCAAATTAAAATATTCTCATGCCTAAACAAAACAAATTAAATATATTATATTCCTAATCTAGCCAAGACATGTCCCCCAATCAAATATTAGACCTTCCTTGTAAAACACTAATTGATTTATTCCTTTTTGAACAAGATTTAACCCTAGCTTTTGCCTATAAAAAGAAGCCTCCACCTCACATCTAAGGGGCTGGCACATTCATACAAACCTAAAAAATTCTGCAAGGAATTAACACCTTAGCTCATTCACACAAGAAATCCCCCTAAACCACCGAAAATAGTAACCTCATACAGCCCTTAACACCACCAAAATAGCAGCTCTTAACATCACCAAAACAGCAGCCCTTAACACCACCAAAACATCAGCCCTTAACATCACCAAAACAACAGCCTTAACATCACCAAAACAGCAGCCCAAATACCCCAAAACATTGGCCTAAAATACCTGAAACAGTGATCAGAAAACATCACCGAAAGAGCAGTGAAATACAGTAAAAATAGCAGCAAAACAGGGAGAACAACGACTCAAAATAGTGAGACAACAAATGAGAGCAGTGAACCAGAGAGGTTACGGAGCATTAGCCCTTCCGACGATCGTGTAACGTACGTCTGAGAGGTGATTTAAATGGTTAGACCTGAAGGCACTTTTTCTATTTATTGTCATTCGTCTTTTAATTATTTTATTCGCATGAGAGTCGTTTGTGGATACATGTTGTGGCCTTTGAATGAAAGAGAAAATGTGTCGTCTCTTGTAGTATATAGGATGGAAATCCAGACGTAAATTCCGTAGCCGAATCCGAATGGACGGTAGTGCGGTCTGTACTTGAGATACAACTCCACGTACCACTTGAGTAAATGAACATATCTCCCTTTATTTTATCTTGATTGTTTATTATCTGCATCTTATGTTTTGCCATTTTTACTTTATGTATGTTGTTTGTTCGTGTGTTGATGATGTGATGCGCATGGGCTTAGCATATTGGTCTAAAGGTTTTCCATTTGAGGGAAGAAAAGGCCAAAAGGCTACCTTTATGCCAATACTTTGCCGCGCCAGACAAAGTATGTTTGGTTGGATGTGAGATATGTTCAACCGAGCATACGAAGTCCTATATCGTTGTCTTTACTTTCTATGCATTGTGATGTAACACGCATGGGCTAACTAGGGTGGATTAAAGGTCTTCTATTCGAGGGAAAATGACTGAAGGCTACCTTACCACGATGTTTTGCCGCGCTTTTTGTTATGTAATTGACTTTATGCATATCATTGTTCTATTTATACATGTATTGCATTCTAATGCGCATGGGCTAACTAGGGTGGATTAAAGGTCCTCAATTCGAGGGAAAACACCTAAAGGCTACCTTTACCACGATGTTTTGCCACGCCGGACAAGGTATGCATGATTGAATCGGAACAAGTTCAATCAGGCACACAGGGTCCTACACTGTGGATTTGCTTATCTATGTATGTGTTGCGTGGTCTATCATGCATCAGGTATGGTCCCGTTCGAACGCGTTCTCAAATGCTATACGAACGCGAACCTTTTGTTTACGTTCGAACACGTTTACGAACGCTACTCAAACACGAATGTGTTTTGTTTCATCAGGTCCAGTCCCGTTCGAACGCGTTCTCAATTGCTTCACGAATGCGAACCTTCTATTTACCATTCGAATATGTTTACTAACACTACTCGAAAGCTCACGTATTTCCTTTGTTTTATCATGCGTCAGGTCTGTTCCCGTTCGAACGCGTTCTCAAACGCTATACGAACGTGAACCTTCTGTTTACCGTTCGAACGCATTTACGAACGCTACTCGAACGCGAATGTGTTTTGTTTTATCAGGTTCTGTCTCGTTCGAACGCGTTCTCAAACACTATACGAACGTGAACCTTCTGTTTACCGTTCGAACGCGTTTTTGAATGCTACACGAACGCGTATACACTGAACTGAGTCCTTTCCATCACATGTCATTCATAATTGTTTCTTAGGTGATTTCTCTTGTATCATGTAATCAATCATACTATTTATATCCCTGCATTTACCTATTTGATGTGTTCATGAGATGGTATTCAAGCATGATTAGGCCATTAGTATGTTACTTGGTTCTTAAGCATGATTTAGCCTATTTAGTTGTTCATTTTCAAGCATGATTAGTCATTCATTTTGCGTTTGGAATTTGCATTATATTTATGTTGTTCTTTGTTTCCCGCATTATATGATCGAAGTATGTTCATGAGATTGCTGTGTGCTATTGCATGTTCACCGTTATGATGATTACTTTCATGCATGTGAATTTAAAAGTAGAATATTCTTGGAAATATGCTGCTTAGGCTTGGTTAAATTATTGCACCAATCATTTCATTACAATTGGCATAAGTAAAGGACCATTCCGAACCCAACGGTTTGAGGTCTTCCCTTGCGAGGGGTGAGTGCGGCCTTAAATCTTTGTCCCAGTTCACACCAGGTGGCGACTCGATTATTCTCCGGTTTAGTCCCCCGCGGGCTACTCCGTACTCCCAACCGGGCCGCGAGCCCGGAACAGCATGCGTCTCCCAGTTTATGTGTTCCCACAGTCTGGCGACTCCACTGGGGATAGAGAATCGGCCCCGAAATAATGTCTTGTAATATTATGATTTGTGCTTTAATTAACCGTGTCTACTGTGGGTTAAAAGGGGTTTAATTAAAGGCATTTTTTAAGGCTGGGTAATGGTTTGGTGTCTTCCTTCATTCACTACCTTTCTATAAGTAAAATCTGTGAAGGCACCTAGATAATCACTTACTTGCAGCCTATTGTGATGGAATAATTTGGAGGACTCGTTGTTTATTCCTTTCACCAAGCGATAAGAGCCTAAGAGGCTTGGGTTTTTAAGAGAATTCGCTCCGCCTTCCCTCTGGGGAATCTACAACGGGAAATCCATTTGACAGTCAGTCACACACCATAACTCATTGGCACGTATTGTAAGGTATAAAAAAGGTGCGCTCACTTGGTCGCTCGAACCCTTGAGTGGGGAGACCTAGTTGTGGGCAATATTTCGCCAGCGAGAGTCTTTGTCTACACTCCTGAAAACACACACGTAGACCGGGGTTGTATGGCCTATAGAACTATTTCCTTGTGTTTGTGGACCATCCTCATTTGGATGCAGTTGGACTTCTTGTCAGAAATGCGAACTTGTTGGGCCATTTAAACTGGGAAGAGTTCGTATCCTATGACAATGGGCCAAAAGCTTCTGAAATGTTGATGGGCCACTCTGTAGAAAATATTTTTGTATGTTTATGTTTAGGGACATTATCATTTGGATACGGTTGGACTTCTTGCCATAAGATGTGAACTTGTTGGGCCGTTTAAACTGGGATGAGTTCACTCCTATGACAGTTAGCCCAAAAGCTTCTATAATGATGATGGGCCGATTTGTGTGAAAATTTTAATGAATTGATATATTCATTGTATCGCATTCATCTCATTCATCTCATGCATACATATATCCTGTTAACACCCTCTATGTCTATAAAAGATATCATAGATTCCTGTTGGGTTAGGAAAGAGGGAAGACTCACTAAAAGACCGGTAAAAGATATGAGTACATCCGATAACGAGGTATCTCTGATAGAGCAATTGGAAAACGGTTTCGCCAAATTTACTGAACAGTTGCAAGCCTTGACTACTGCTGTGGCTGGTATGGCTGTACCCCGTGCTGGGGGAAATTCTGAGAATGTGAGGCGTGAGGAACCTCCGAATGGGTTGGGGGATGATATCCCCACTTTTGATGATGACATGGCTGAATATGCGACAGAAAGAATGATTGGGTCTCAGGCAGAATTTCAGAAGCTTCGGGATCAGGTAGAAACGGTTACCCGCAAAATGAGGGGTAAACACGAAGAGTTGCTAGATTATAAAGCAATGACTTTTGAAGAACAGCTGCCAGCTCAGCTCAAAATGCCTGATATGGCCAATTTCAATGGGAATGGGGACCCGAGGGTCCATCTCCAACAATATGTGTCAGTTATGAGTTCAGTGGGCCTGACACAGCGCCAAGTTCAGAAGATGTTTGGGATGTCACTTGAAGAGGCACCCGTAGTGTGATACCATAGCCTTGAAAGAAAGGTTAAGGAGGATTGGAGGGAATTGGCAGATGCATTTCTGAAACAGTATGTTACAGACTTGGAGATTGATTTGTCACTCCGTGATTTGGAGAACACTAAGCAGAAGCCGGAAGAAAGCTTCAAGGAGTATGTAGACCGCTGGAGAAGCCAGCTTCTGAAGATACAGACTCGGCCCTCAGAGAAGGACCCAATCAAAATGATCATCAAGGGCACCAAGCCCTCCATTTATGGCAAGTTGAGGAGAATGACCTCCATGATTGCAGATTTTCGACAATTGAGGGAAACTGTCATGGATATAGAGGAAGAAGAGGCTGAGAATAGAAAGTTCTATGGCCAGAATAAAATGACTTTTGGGGGGCATTCCGAGACTAAGCCCGCTACTGCCAAGGTTGCTGCCATCAAGAACCGGCAATTCTCCAACCTTGGTAGACCTTTGTCGAAGGTGTTTGAAAAGTTACAGGGACAATGACTCTTGAAACCCTTAGAAGGCAAACCACTTCCACACCCCCCCGCCACACATAAATGTGAACCTTTATTGTCACTTCCACCAGCTACATGGCCATGACACCGACAACTGCACCCGCCTCAGGCATGAAATTCAAGATCTCATAGATTCCTATAAAATACCCGACCTAGGAAAAGAACAACCCAACACACACAGAAACCCTCTACCAAACTACCACTCTGTTCCCCCACCCACCTACATGATCAACTCTGGATTGCCCGAAACTTTTGTCCTCCAAACCCTCAACCACCAAGCTTCAACATGGATGACAGTGAAGAACCATAGGCCGAGGAAGAAGGCAGTGCTGCGGATGATGGAGCTGTTCCTAGTCTATTTGATCCAGCATTTTTAAATAAGACATTGATTTTGTTTACTTGTTCGAACTCTTTTTCTCAACGATAATAAAGACGTTTATTTTGTTTACTTGCCTAAGCCTCTTCCTGCAACATGAGTACATTTGACAAAGAAATTAAACCTTGGTACTGTGATACTCAGTGATATCTAGAACAAGGGGAATCCTCGAAAGAAGCAAGCAGAAAAGATAAGATAGCCATTCAAAAAGTGGGAAATAGGGGCAGTGATACTGTCAGATTTGGAAGGGAACGAGTTCACCAAACCGATCAATATGGATAGATTGAAGCAGTATTTCGCCTAAGGAAGAAAAGGTCGAGCGATCACCAGGAGGACTGGCAGAAGACCTAACCCAACGGAATAGAAAATTCATCCATGCATGTATGCATACACGTAACATATTTGCATCATTTTCGTGTTTGTTCTGTTTTGTAATAACAGGTTTCAAAAGAGAAAAAGAGAAAACGTCAAATGCAAGCCAACCAGAAGCAGCAACAGTATAATGTCAGCATTTTTCAGGAATGAATCACAGGGGTGAGGCCTATATCAGTATCAGTCTGGGGGCGAGGCCCATATCAGCAGTATCAGTTTGGGGTGAGGCCCACATCAACATCAGTATGGGGGCGAGGCCCACATCTGCATCAGTCTGGGGGCGAGGCCCATATTAGCATCAGTATCAATCTTACCGGGTATGACACTCTGAGGGTGAGGCCCACATCATTATAAGTATCAGTCTTGCCTGGAAGGGCACTCCGAGAATGGAGCACAGTTCGAGAATGAACAAGCCGAGAATGGCAATCCTAGAATGAAGCAGAGTTTGAGAATGAACAAGCCGAGAATGGCAATCCAAGAATGGAGCAGAGTTCGAGAATGAACAAGCCGAGAATGGCAATCCGAGAATGGACAAGCCGAGAATGGCAATCCAAGAATGGAGCAAGGTTCAAGAATGAACAAGCCGAGAATGGCAATCCGAGAATGGAGCAGAGTTCGAGAATGAACAACCCGAGAATGGCAATCCAAGAATGTAGCAAGGTTCGAGAATGAACAAGCCGAGAATGGGAATCCGAGAATGGAGCAAGGTTCGAGAATGAACAAGCCGAGAATGGCAATCCAAGAATGGAGCAAGGTTCGAGAATGAACAAGCTGAGAATGGCAATCCGAGAATGGAGCAGAGTTAGAGAATGACCAAGCCGAGAATGGCAATCCGAGAATGGAGCACAATTCGGGAACGAACAAGCC
The DNA here is from genome assembly GCA_019454045.1 of Zanthoxylum bungeanum. Lineage (NCBI taxonomy): Eukaryota > Viridiplantae > Streptophyta > Magnoliopsida > Sapindales > Rutaceae > Zanthoxylum > Zanthoxylum bungeanum. The sequence continues at coordinate 79,445 of SKCR01038816.1, read as the reverse complement.
GGGAATGGCACTCCAGGAATGGAAATACAGTTCGGGAATAAACAAGCCGGGAATGGCACTCCAGGAATGGAAATACAGTTCGGGAATAAACAAGCCGGGAATGGCACTCCTAGAATAGAGCACGGTTCGGGAATACACCACCTCACAGTAACGGTTCGGGAATGGACCACCTCACAGTAACGGTTTGGGAATGGACCACCTCACAGTAATGGTTCAGGAATGGACACCTCACAGTAACGGTTCGGGAATGGACCACTTTACATTAACAGTTCTGGAATGGACCACATCACAGTAACGGTTCGGGAATGGACCACCTCATAGTAATGGTTCGGGAATGGACACCTCACGGTAACGGTTCGAGAATGGACCACATCACAGCAATGGCTCGGGAATGAACCAGGGGTCGCAACACCTCACCACCAAATCAACTCAACTCAACACATGGCAAGTCAAGTGGCAGTTGGCGAGCCAGGTAAGTAAAAATACATTGCATAAACTTTGATAGGATTGTCATTGTCACACACATCACAAGTCCCATCAAAGTAGGGCCGACTGTAGGCACTGTATTTTTGCATATAAGTCCCTATGATGAGTCTCATTTTAAGGCACTAACTTTTAAGTCGCAGAATTCGTGGGAAACGGACGTCGGAAGGGGAAATTCAGAATAAGTATGTCATCAGATTCATTTCACACGTTCATTATTTTCGTTCGTGCTGCGTTCGTGACCACGTTCAAACGTCAAGCAGATTGCGGGCGTTCGTGTAGCGTTCGAAGCGGCGTTCGAACGGTGTTGGTATTTCTGGTTTTGCTGCTAGTCTTACACCCAAGCCCAATTAGCCCACCAAAGCCCATAAAACACATCCAAATTAATAAAATGCATATTTAACACATGGGGAATTAAATAAAATCTAAAAATCATATACCAAATTAAAATAATCTCATGCCTAAATAAAACAAATTAAATATATCATATTCCTAATCTATCCAAGACATGTCCCCCAATTAAATATTAGACCTTCCTTGCAAAACACTAATTGATTTATTCATTTTTGAACAAGATTTAACCCTAGCCTTTGCCTATAAAAAGAAGCCTCCACCACACATCCAAGGGGCTGGCACATTCATACAAACCTCAAAAATTCTGCAAGGCATTAACACCCTAGCTCATTCACACAAGAAATCCCCCTAAACCACCAAAAATAGTAACCCCATACAACCCTTAACACCACCAAAACAGCAGCCCTTAACATCACCAAAACAGCAGCCCAAATACCCCAAAACAGTGGCCTAAAATACCTGAAACAGTGACCAGAAAACATCACCGAAAGAGCAGCGAAATACATTAAAAACAGCAGCAAAACAGGGAGAATGACGACTCAAAACAGTGAGATAACGAACGAGAGCAGTGAACCAGTGAACCAGAGGAGTTGAGGAGCGTTAGCCCTTCCAATGATCATGTACCGTATGTCTGAGAGGTGATTTAAAAGGTTAGACCTGTGGGCACATTTTCTATTTATTGTCATTCGTCTTTTAATTGTTTTATTCGCATGAGAGTCGTTTGTGGATACATGTTGTAGCCTTTGAATGAAAGGGAAAATGTGTCGTCTCTTGTAGTATATAGGATGGAAACCCAGACATAAATTTCGTAGCCGAATCCGAATGGACGGTAGTGTGGTATGTACTTGGGATACAACTCCACGTACCACTTGAGTAAACGACACATATCTCCCTTTATTTTATCTTGATTGTTTATTATCCGCATCTTATGTTTCGCCATTTTTACTTTATGTATGTTGTTTATTCGTGTGTTGATGATGTGATGCACATGGGCTTAGCATATTGGGCTAAAGGTTTTCCATTTGAGGGAAGAAAAGGTAAAAGGCTACCTTTACGCCAATACTTTGCCGCGCCGGACAAAGAATGTTTAATTGGATGTGAGATATGTTCAACCGAGCATACGAAGTCCTATATCGTTCTCTTTACTTTCTATGCATTGTGATGTAAGGCTAACTAGAGTGGATTAAAGGTCATCTATTCGAGGGAAAATGCCTGAAGGCTACCTTACCACGATGTTTTGCCGCGCTTTTTGTTATGTCATTGACTTTATGCATATCATTGTTCTATTTATGCATGTATTGCATTCTAATGCACATTGGCTAACTAGGGTGGATTAAAGGTCCTCAATTCGAGGGAAAACGCCTAAAGGCTACCTTTACTACGATGTTTTACCGCGCCGGATGAGGTATGCTTGATTGAATGGGAACGAGTTCAATCAGGCACACGGGGTCCTACATTTTGTATTTGCTTATCTATGTATGTGTTACGTCGTCTATCATCCATCAGGTCTGGTCCCGTTCGAACGCGTTCTCAAATGCTATACGAACGCGAACCTTCTGTTTACCGTTAGAATGCATTTACGAATGCTACTCGAACGCGAATGCATTTTGTTTCATTAGGTCTAGTCCCGTTCGAACGTGTTCTCAAATGCCACACGAACGCGAACCTTTTATTTACCGTTCGAACGCATTTACTAACGCTACTCGAACGCGCACATATTTCCTTTATTTTATCATGCGTCAGATCTGTTCCCGTTCGAATGCATTCTCAAACGCTATACGAACGCGAACCTTCTGTTTACCGTTCGAACGCATTTACGAACGCTACTCGAACGTGAATGTTTTTGTTTCATCAGGTTCTGTCCCATTTAAACGCGTTCTCAAACGCTATACGAACGCGAACCTTCTGTTTACCGTTCGAACGTATTCTCGAACACTACACGAATGCGCATACACTGAAATGAGTCATTTCCATCACTTGTCATGCATAATTGTTTCTTAGGTGATTTCTCTTGTATCATGTAATCAATCATACTATTTGTATCCCTGCATTTACCTATTTGATGTGTTCATGAGATGGTATTCAAGCATGATTAGGCCGTTAGTATGTTACTTGGTTCTTAAGCATGATTTAGCCTATTTAGTTGTTCATTTTCAAGCATGATTAGTCATTCATTTTGCATTTGGAATTTACATTATGTTTAGGTTGTTCTTTGTTTCCCGCATTATATGATCGAAGTATGTTCATGAGATTGCTGTGTGCTATTGCATGTTCGCCATTTTGATGATTACTTTCATGCATGTGAATTTAAAAGTAGAATATTCTTGGAAATTTGTTGCTTAGGCTTGGTTAAATTATTGCACCAATCATTTCATTACAAGTGGCATAAGTAAGGGACCATTCCGAACCCAAAGGTTTGAGGTCTTCCCTTGCGAGGGGTGAGTGCGGCCTTAAATCTTTGTTCCGGTTCACACCGGGTGGCGACTCCATTATTCTTTGGTTTAATCCCCCGCGGGCTACTCCGTACTCCCAACCGGGCCGCGAGCCCGGAACATCATGCGTCACCCAGTTTATGTGTTCCCACACACACCCTTACAGACTTAATTACTCGGATTTCAAATATCTTTTTTTAACATCTTTGATCCATGTAGCGAGCTTTGGGCCAATGACTCACAAATCAGTTGGTTTTAGGGCACTAGGTGTTAAGACACCCCTACGGACTTAATTACTCGGATATCAGATGTTTTTTTTATATAACATCTTTAATCCATGTAGCGAGCTTTGGGCTAGTGACTCCCAAACAAGTTGGCTTTAGGGCACTAGATGTTAAAACACTCATACAGACTTAATTACTCGGATCTCGGATGTTTTTTTTTTTAATTCCATTGCATTTTTTTAGATGCTTCCTCCAATTAAACTATAACACTGAATATTACAAACTTTTCAATTACAACTCATGGTCGTATGTTACCATACATGTTGATAATACCTTTCAACTTAGCATATGAAGATCCAATTTAGTCAGTATTATGGAGAATTCACAAATTAAATAATTCAAATGGAAATAAACAAAAATTAACTTGTTACGAAATAGGTTGAGATACGTCTCAGGAGTGGAAATTCCTTACACAGCTATCTTAAATACTAATTTCCACCTGACTAGTCAAATTAAAAACACAAAAATAAAATATTATTTTTTTTTATATTTTTGATTTTTATATTTTTTTTTTGAATTTATGAAAAATTTTGACTAAAAATCAGATAAAAACAACACAACGAAAAATAAATACAAGATACTAGTCAACTATTCCCCACCCCCAAACCTAATTGAGACATTGTCCCCAATATCTTAAAAAAGAAGAAGAAGAGTTTAGAAGACAGAACCTGGTTAGCTGAAATTCTACATCTAGAAAGAAAATTAAAGGTTAAGATCCACATTTATCCGACGCTTCTGACCACGATCATTATCAGACCTGTTAATCTTGGAAAAGATAGGCTCAATTTGTGGTTTAAAGGCTAAAAGTTGGTCAATTAAATCATGTGCAGTTCTGGCAGTGAAGAGGATATTTTTTTACAGGCTTCGACACGAATCCATTTCTCTGCGCATCATCAAGAAACACACAAAGAAAATCATAAAATCCATCAGCATTAAACGGTCCAATCAGTTTCTGGTGTATGTTCATGTTCGCCCAAGATAGTACCGTAAAAATTTCCTCCATCATACTCAAGCCACCTGGAAAAGCAATAAAAGCATCAGCACGGTTAATAATTTCTACCAGTCGTTCAGACATACCTGGTACGATAAGTTCCTCTCCGTTTGATGGTCCTATAAGATTTGCCTCCGCCAAAGGTTTTGGGATGATTCCCAGAACTTGACTGCCTCTTTCCTGTACAACCCTTGAAACAATCCACATTAGTTCAAGATTGCCACCGCCATATACTAAGTGCATATTCCTTTCAGCTATGACTCGACCCAATTCATGTGTTGCCTCAATGAACTCTGGCTTATAACCAACACTTGTACCGCAGAACACACAGATGTTTACAACTCATCTTCTTGAAGTGGCTTCCATTTTTTTTATTTCTCAACTCTGGATGTCTTCAAGAGTGCAAGGAATGGTGAAACTACCAGGATCTTTCAACTTTGGGGGAAGCTTCCTCTGAATGATGGTGCTACATTCATCTGTCAATGCTACTATCTCATAATCTCCCAATCTCCGCTTTCGTGACAAAATATCTTTCATGAATTTGACATAGCTGGGCATTTGTTCCAATGTTTCTGCAAATGGAATGTTGATATGCAGTTTTTGAAGATATCCATGAATCAATCAAACTGCTTGTCTAGTTTGTTTTTCTGGAGACACTGTGGAAATGGTGGAGGTGGAGTGAATCTCTTTCGATCATTTTCTTTTGCCTCTTTTTCCTCAATCTGTTAATCTGCTTTGCTGCTTTCTTTTGAAACTTCCTCAACAGTTGCCTTGACTCCAACATTTTTATTGATCTCAATACCGCTTTTCAAAGTGATGGCATGATATTGCTCATTCCCAATGTTCCTTGGATTTGGTTATATGTTGCTAGGAAGATTACCTGGCGGTCTGTAACTCTGAGCATTGGCCAGTTGTCTTATTTGATTTTCCAGTGCCTTTATAGAAGCAGAATGGCTTTGAAACATAGCATCGTATGTTGCTTGGTGCTTTTTCAACAGGGCAAGTACTTCTTCTATTCATGGTTCTTTTTCACACTCCTGGCCTTTGTTCTGCTGTTGGAATCATGGTGGTGGATTGTTCTTTTGCCCTGAATTATTGTTCCATGCGAAATTAGGATGATTCCTCCAACCTGGGTTGTAAGTGTTGGAATATGGCTTGTTTCCCTATCTGTTGAAATTGTTGACATAATTCACCGTCTCATATGTTTTTTGTAAGATTCTGACTCTGGTGCTCCTCCATATGGTGAACTTGTGGATTTAACATCAACCTTAATGTTAAGAGTATCCAGACTTTTGAAAATCTGATCCAGCTTGGCACTCAATGCTGGGTTGGCTCCAACTTTATAAATTCCATTAATTCGTTGGATCATTCTCCTTTCTGTTGGCCACAAAGAATTGTTATTGGTCATTTCTTCAATTAGGTCCCAAGCCTGATCTTCTCCTTTTTCCATTAAAGCACCTCCAGCATCAGCATCAATTGTTGTTCTCATTAATCCAGAAAGTCCATTGTAGAAGGTTTGGACTTGTAGCCATTTCGTAATCTCATAGTGAAGACATTTTCTAAGCAAATCCTTGTATATTTCCCAGCTTCGCAGAAGGATTCTGAATCATGTTGCACAAAGGATGTGATGTCATTCCTCAGCTTTGCAGTTCTGGCTGGGGGAAAGTATTTTGCAAGAAATTTGGTGGCTAAAGTGTTACAAGTTGTGATGGAACATACTGGTAGTGAGTGTAGCCAAGCCTTAGCTCTGTCTTTCAAAGAAAATGGAAAAACATACAGTCTCATTGCTTCTTCAGCCGCTCGGTTGTAGTTGAAAGTGCCGCAAACTTCCAGGAAGTTGCTGATGTGGGCATTAGGATCTTCAGTTGCATTCCCCCCAAACTGAACTGACTGTTGTATCATCTGAATGCATGTTTTGATGTCACACGCATTTGTTGGTAAGGGAGGAAGTACAATACATGAAGTTCTGTCTCGAATGGGAATTGGTGGTGCAACTTCCACAGGTTCAGGTTCCATATTGATGATTGCTTCTTGGCCTTCTCGCCTTTCCCTTCTCAATTGTCTGATAGTTCTTTCAATTTCTAGGTCAATCGGTCATATTTCAAAGCTTCTGGTTCTTCTCATTTAGTGTCTGAGAACCTGAAACACAAGAAAACAAAAATAATAATTAAAAACAAATTAGACACAAGTAAAGTTATCTAACCCTAAAATTAATAGTAAAAGATAAATAAGTCCCCGGCAACGACGTCAAAAACTTGATCGGCATGATCACACACGTATAATGCAAGTGCACGTATCGCTCAAGTAGTATAAAAAGTATCGATCCCACGATGACTTAATACCTAAGCTATTAATTATGAAGCCAAATATTTATGAGTATCTAACAGATTGGTTGTTGATTGGATGGTAATTTTAAACTAAAAAAAGTAAATAAAATAGTACGAATGTAAATTAAAGGAAAATTCAATATTATTAAACTATTTAGGGTTATGAATCCTTCCAATATCTTTTAAAGATGAAGTGGTTATCTCATGTTTGTGCAATATATTGGTTTATTAACCTGGAACACGAAATTATGCAAAAGCCTTTGTCGATGGTCAGATGCAAATACCCAGTGTAACCTAATTAATCATATGTTTATGTTAATAAAGTTACCTGAATTCATTAAGATTAAGTTCCAATTATGGTTACCCCTGCTCAACATGTATATGTCTATCCTGTAAGGAAATCTATTAAAGGGTTATATATCCTTAAGGAAGATCGTGGGCTATTAAGTCTAAGGCTGAAACCTAAAATTCTTTTGTCAAGTTTATTTTAAGTTTACCAGATCAATCTTATTAATGACCAGTTAACAAGAAGCATAAGCTTAAGACTTAATAAATAAACCTTTATATTACCTAAGACATGAAATAACCCCTTATAAACCGGTGATATTGGAAATCATCACAACCCCAGATAACGGGTTTAGTTACCACACATACCTAAGGCTAGTAAAAACTTAAATAAAGTAAATGACATAAAGTAAATGCTAGAAATTAAAAAGGTAAAAATACAATAAAAGAAAATGTTGGGATTAGAGGATCCACTATTATTACTACTATTTTAGATATCTCTCTTATTATAATATATTAACTTTTCGTGATATTACCAACCGATCATATAGGCGGTATCCTGATTAAGTCAAATTTATAATTAATTCCAACCGGTCATACAGGCGGTATCCAGTTTAGTTAGGTTAAAACCAATTTTATTAAGTCCAACCGATCATAAAGGCGGTATCCTCATTAAGTCAGGTTTTAAATAGCTTATATATTATAATTAAGGGAGATTAATCTAAATATTAGTAATAAAAGCTTAACCTTTCACCCCAGCAGAGGGGAGTTACCTCCTCATGCTGAATAAAGAAAATAAAGACTGAAAAGTAAAAAAAGAAAGTACAATTGAGTAAAGTAAATAAAATTAAAATACTGAAAGCTGTAAATAAACAAGTAAGATACAATCTTTTTAGTATTCTCTAGGAAATCCCCAGAAGAAGGTATGGTTTTACAAATGAAATTCGGCCTCCATTTATAGGGAAAATTTTGCCTCACTCGTCGCGATGCGTGAAACCATATGCATATCGACGCGCCGTTGATTGTTGACACGTTGCACGACTTTTACGGAGATTGTGACATGTGGCGTCGACATAATTATTAGCTGAATTATTGGCTTGCCGTCGCGACGCGTAAGGGTGTGTGTGTCGCGACGCATAAGGGTGTGCATGTCGCGAAGCGTAAGGGTGTGTGTGTCGTGACGGTGACATAATCATGACGTCAGCAATGATGTGTTCAATGATGAGTGTCGGCAGCATGTGATGGTGACACGTGTCTGACGCATGTTAGAAGATTTGCTGTGATGTTAACACATGGCAGACACACGTTAGCAGATGCACATGTTAGCAAACTTCTTTGACTGTGACACATGTCCGGCGCACCTTAGCGGCGCATGATAGCAGACAACGCATTTTAGCACGGCGCATTTTAGTAAACGACGCATTTTAGCCTGAAATTTACATTTTTTCCTTTTTTGTCCGTTTTCCACTGTTTTGGCCCCGAATTGCCTCCAGAGAGTCCTTTTATTTTATTTATCTACAAAATAACACAAAACACATCAAAATATTCACAAAAATCAAGAAACTATACAAAATATTAAGTCAAAGGAGTGGGAAATAGTGATCTATTTACCACTCATCACACCCTCACACCTAACATTTTGCTAGTCCTCGAGCAAAACAACAAAATAACATAAATATCTTTAAAATAAACATTAAACTAAACCACTTTCGTAGGGATCACGGTTGCATTTAGCATATGCAACACGCCTTTAAACCCCTAGGTGTCCCTAGTGGATGAGTTGTAGTCTCGTGAGGGCTTACATCGACGATATCCACAAACGTCAATATAAAATTAATGCACACAAAAACAAAAAGACAAGAGAACAGAGAATAATCAAGTTAGTGAATAAACATGTGAAATTTCTAATCCAAGTTAGTAATTATTTTCTTTCTTTCTAAATTACCAAATAAGTAAATTCTCTGATTATTTTTTACCATTCTCCGTATACACAACCAACAAGGTATTACTCAAATCATTGTGCCCACAATATTCATTAGTGTCGTTGAAAAGAGAGTAATATTTTTGTCCTAAAGTTATATCAGATTTCACACATTTTTAGCAATGAAATATTTTTCTGATTTTCTAATTTTTTTTTTAATTATATACAATATCATCCATCCATGTAGCGAGCTTTGGGCCAGTGACTCCCAAACCAGTTGGCTTTAGGACACTAGGTGTTAAGACACCCTTACGGACTTAATTACTCGGATTTCAGATATTTGTTGATTTTTTTTTCATCGCTTTTTTTAGATGATTCCTCCAATTAAACTATAGCACTAAATAATACAAACTTTTTATATGTTACCATGCATGTTGATAATACCTGTCAATTGAGCATATGAAGATCATTTTAGTTAGTCTTATGGAGAATTCACAAATTAAATAATTCAAAAGGAAATAAACAAAATTTAACTTGTTACGAAAGAGGCTAAGATATGTCTAGGAGTGGTAATTCCTTACACAGCTATCTCACACCAATTTCACCTGATTAATCAAATTAAAAATACAAAAACAAAATTTTTTTTTAATTTTTATAGAAATTTTTTAATTTTTTGGAATTTTTTTGAAATTTTTTTACTAAAAATAACACAATAAAAACAAGATACTAGTTGAACGATACATAGACTAGCAAAATGTTAAGTTTAGTGGACTAGAAAATTTAGAAGATAGTACCTGGTTAGCTGAAATTCTACATCTAAAAATATCAATTAAAGGTTAAGATCCAGATTTATCCGACGCTTCTTACCATGATCATTATCAGACCAGTTAATCTTGGAAAGGATAGGGTCAATTTATGGTTCAAAGGCTAAGATTTGGTCAATTAAATCTTGGGCAGTTCATGTAATAAAGAGGAGATATTTTACAAGTTTTGACACAAAACCATTTCTCCGGGCATCATCAATAAACACACAAAGAAAATCATAAAATCCATCAGCGTTAAACAGTCCAATCGGTTTCTGCTGTATGTTCAAGCTCGCCCAAAATAGTACTGTAAAAATTTCCTCCATCGTACCCAAACCACCTAGCAAAGTACTAAAATCATCAGCACGGTTAATCATTTCAACCAGTCTTTTAGAGATACCTGGCACGATTAGTTACTCTCCATTTGATGGTCCTATAAGATTCGCCTCCGCCAAAGGTTTTGGGATGATTCCCAGAACTTGACTGCCTCCTTCCTGTACAACCCTTGAAACGATCCCCATTAGTTCAAAATTGCCACCGCCATATACTAAGTGCATATTCCTTTCAGCTATGACTCGACCCAATTCATGTGTTGCCTCAATTAACTCTGGCTTAGAACCAACACTTGTACCGCAGAACACACAGATGTTTACAACTCATCTTCTTGAAGTGGCTTCCATTTTTTTTTATTTCTCAACTTTGGATGTCTTCAAGAGTGCAATGATAAGTTGAATTTATAGAACCTGAAAAGGGTTAGTAATAATAGCACTAGTTCCTGCCAAATGACAATTATTAGCTAAACAGTAAAATATATCGTGAAAGTCAAAAAGTCTGGATCATGTCGGAGAAAATAAAAGAAAATAACAAAACAAATCACAATAATTAGTTAAATACAAAGAAAATAATATTTACAAGAAATAACAGCTTGAATGACGTCTATGCGTCAGGGACAAGCTTCTCATCCAATTTTCTTATAAATTGGCAAATAGGGTATTTTAGAGTAAGATTCCCGAGACTTAACTGTTGTCTTTCTTTTCGAAATTTTGTATATAACATGTGAATTGTATGATGCACATATCCACTGGAATGCGTCTCAAGAGTCTTAGATATGTAATCTAAAGATTGCTTACTCAAGCCATCCCTAATGAATTTAATTTTATCTTTGCGGTTATCAGACACAATTTATAAAGAACGACAACGAGTATTATATGTCATACGAGCACATTTATAGCAAACACCCATTCTTTTAGCTCTTCTCTTTTTAGCATAGGTGCTTCTTCCTAAACCATGCAGATGTGAAACAAAAGAGTCAGATGACTCACCTGCCAATCGGACCCGTGCTTCAATAATCCAATGAATGTCATTAGGAATACCTTTCATCATCAGTAGTCTCATTCGTTCTAAGCGAGCTTTGTAAACCTTCATCAAAGAGTTTTGAGGGAGAGAAGAGAATTGCTTGTGAAGATTTGTGAGAACTTCTTCCATCTTGAAATGTGACTTTACCTACAAAACTTAAACACACATAAATAAAACACACGAAATCACAATATATACACAAGTTTTATGGGTTGCCTCCCAGCTAGCGCTAATTTTAACATCGTCAACTAGACATGACTGCCCCGAATGTTAGGCTGGATCTGAAAGTGTGACACTTTATTTTTGTCGCTCAAATGATTCTCCCAGTGCTTGACACTCTGACTGTTAACGTTGAATGTTTCATTGGTGTTGGGATCAAGTAACTCAATAGCTCCATATGGTAAAACCTGAGTAATCATAAATGGACCTGACCACCTTGATTTAAACTGTCCAGTGAAAAGTTTCAACCTTGAATTATATAACAACACATGTTGCATTGGTTCCAATTGTATGCGCACTATTTTTCGATCATGCCATTTCTTGGTCTTTTCTTTCTACAGTTTGGCATTCTCATAAGCCTGTAGGTGAAATTCCTCCAATTCATTGAGTTGGTGGAGTCATTTCTCTCATGCTGCTTGTAGATCAAGATTTAACTTCTTCAGTGCCCAGTACGCCTTGTGTTCAAGCTCTACTGGCAGATGACACGCTTTCCCAAACACCATTCGATATGGGGACATACCAATGGGTGTTTTGTAAGCTATCCGATAGGCCCATAATGTGTCATCCGATTTTATAGATCTGTCCCTCCTTGTTGATCCAATGGTTCTCTCCAAGATTCTTTTGATCTCTCTATTTGAAACTTCAACCTGTCCATTTGACTGTGGATGGTAAGCATTGGCAAATTTATGCGTAACTCCGTATTAAGATAAGAGTGCCTCGAAATATTTGTAACATAAATATGTGCATCCATCACTGATAATTTCTTGAGGTGTTCCGAACCAAGTGGAAATATTCTTTTCAAGGAATTTTATCACCACTTTTGAATCATTTGATGGCAATACTATTGCTTCAACCCATTTAGAGACATAGTCTACTGCAACTAGTATGTACAGGTTTCTAAATGATGGAACAAAGGGTCCCATAAAATCAATCCCTCATACATCAAATATTTCCACTTCCAGAATGTTTTGCAGAGGTCATTCATTTCTCCTTGAAATATTTACCGTTCTCTGGCACTTGTCACATTGAAGAGCAAATAAGTAAGCATCTTTAAACAAAGTGGGCTAAACCAAACCTGATTGAAGGACTTTGGCTGCAGTTTTATTCCCGCTGAAGTGTTCACCGTATGGTGATAAATGACAATGCTGCAAGATACTATTGACCTCCTCATGTGGAACACAACGTCTCAGTAATTGATCAGCATAATGTTTAAACAGGTACGGCTCATCCCAGATTTAGTGCTTGACTTCCTTGAAGAACTTCTTTCGTTCCTGATGTGTCCATTCCAACGACCATGTTCCCGATACTATGTAGTTGACATAGTCAGCATACCAAGGGACATCATGTTGTTTCATGGCAAAAAAATGTTCATATGGAAAAGTTTCTTTGATTGTCAGTTCAGTGCCAGCTGTTTCTCCATTCTCGAGCAATGATAAGTGATTTTCCACTTGGTTTTCTGTCCCTTGCCTGTCTCGGATCTCCATGTCAAATTCTTGCAGTAGAAGCACCCAATGGATCAATACGGGTTTGGTATCTTTCCTTGCGATCAGGTATTTGATTGCTGCATGATTTGTATAGACCACCAATTTGGGACCCAGTAGATAAGAGCGAAATTTATCAATTGCAAACACAACTGTGAGCAATTTCTTTTCAGTGGTTGTGTAGTTGAGTTGAGCTTCATTTTGAGTTCTGCTAGTGTAGTAAATTGTATGGAAAATCTTTGCTTTGCGTTGTCCGAAAACTGCACCTACGGAAAAATCACTAGCATTGCACATCACCTCAAATGGAAGGGTCTAGTTCGATGCTACTATGATGGGGGTAAAAACCAGTTTATGTTTCAAGATCTCATAAGCTTCGTGGCATTATTTTGTGAAGTTGAAAGGCACATCTTTCTCCAGAAGATTGCACAGAGATTTAGCAATCTTTGAAAAGTCTTTGATAAATCTCATGTAAAAGCCTGCATGTTCGAGAAAACTCCTAATCCCTTTTACAGATGTTGGTGGAGGTAGTTTGTCAATTATCTCAATCTTTGCTTTGTCTACCTCGATTCCCTTTGTGAGATCCGATGTCCCAGGACAATGCCTTCATATACCATGAAGAGACATTTCTCCCAGTTGAGTACCATGTTGGTATTTTCGCACCTTTGTAACACTTGTTCCAGATTTTGCAAACAGTGGTCGAAATAGTCTCCAAACACAGAGAAATCATCCATGAAGACCTCCATACTTTGTTCCAGCATCTCTGAGAAGATGGCCATCATGCAACGTTGAAATGTAGCATGAGCATTACATAATCCAAATGGCATCCTGCGGAAAGCAAAAGAACCATACAGACATGTAAAAGTTGTTTTCTCCTGATCTTTTGGGGCGATGGCGATCTAATTGTACCCCAAGTATCCATCCAAAAAACAATAGAACTCATGTCCCGCCAATCTGTTTAACATCTAGTCAATGAATGGTAACAGGAAATGATCTTTCCTTGTTGCTTTGTTCAGCTTCCTGTTGTCCATGAATACTCTCCATATTCTTTTCATTTGTGACTATAGTAATTCCTCTATTCTTCGGCACACACTGCATAGGACTCACACAAGTGTTGTCAGATATGGGGTAAATGATGCCAGCATCCAATCATTTGATAATTTTTTTCTTCACGATCTCCTTCATGATTTGATTTAGTCTTTGTTGATGCTCCACTGTAGGTTTGTACTCGTCATTCATCAGAATTTTATGCATGCAAAATGATGGAATAATGCCTCGAATGTCTGCTATAGTCCAACCAAAGGCTTTCTTTTGTTGTCGTGACACTCTCAGTAACTTTTCTTCATGTTCCAATGTTAGCGATGGAGAAATAATCACAGGTAAATTAGAAGCGTTTCCTAAAAATGCATACTTGAGATGACTCGGAAGTAGATTTAGCTCCAGCCGCGGTGGTTCTTTAATCAAAGGCTTGATTCACTCCTTTTTCGGTAGTTCCAGACTTTCCACATGTGGTGTCGATTTGAAGCAACATGGTTTGTCAAGATAGTTGATACATTCCAGAATTTCAACATCTAGCTCGCTATCAGTCATGTTGGTGATGTAAGCTTCAAGTTTATCCTTGGGAAGTGGCAGTGCATCAGTATCCTGGATGATACTATCTACAACATCAATTCTAAAATATTCTTCTTCATTTTCATCACTCGGGAATTTCATGACTTTGAAAACAGTAAAGGTAACTTCTTGGTCTTACACTTTCATGGTTAGTTCTCTTTTTTACACATCAATAATAGTTTGACATGTAGCTAAGAATGGTCTCCCGAGGATGCTAGGTATATATTTGTCTTCTTCCATGTCAAGGATAATGAAATATACTAGGAGAATGAGTTTGTGGACTTTGACCAGCACATATTCAACTACTCCTCTCGGAAATGTGAGCGTTCTATCAGCAAGTTACAGAAAGACTGAGGTGGGCATTACTTCTCCGATTTGCAGTTTCCTGTAAATCGAAAAAGGCATTAAATTAACACTTGCACCTAAATCACACAAAGCTTTACCGATGTAATGTTCTAAAAATAGTGCATGGGACAGAGAAACTGCCAGAATCTTATGACTGTTGTGGGCAAAAATGAGTTGTTTAAGGTCTGAGTTATTAAGTCTATAAGGGTGTTTTAACACCTAATGCCCTAAAGCCAACTGGTTTATGAGTCACTGACCCAAAGCTCGCTACATGGATCAAGGATGTTGCAAAAAAAATATATATATCTGAAGTCTGAGTAATTAAGTCCGTAGGGGTGTCTTAAAATCTGGTGCCTTAAAGCCAACTGGTTTGGGAGCCACCGACCCAACACTCGCAACATAGATGGAAGATATTGTATATAAATAAAAAAAAATTCAAAAATCAAAGAAAAAATCAGAAAAATTATTCCATTACTATAAAAAGGTGTGAATTGTGATAAATCGTTAGGACAAATATATTACTCTCTTATCAACTGCACTTATGACTGTTGTGGGAAAAAAATGAGTTGTTTAATATTTTGTTGGCTGTGTATATGGAGAATGGTAAATATAATCGGAGAATTTACTTATTCAGTAATTTAGAAAGAAACAAAACAACTAGTAACTTGGAGTATAAATTTCACCTGATTAGTCACTAACTTCTTTATTCTCTTTTCGTTTGTCTTTTTGCTTTTGTGTGCATTAGTTTCACGACATTTTTACTTTTGTAAAATGTTTATGGGTATCATTGTTGTAAACCCTCACGAGACTACAACTCGTCCACTAGGGACACCTAGGGGTTTAAAGGCTTGTTGCATACGCTAAATGCAACCGTGATCCCTACGAAAGTGGCTTAGTTAATTTTATTTTTATGTTATTTTATTTTGTGTTTTGCTCGAGGACTAGCAAAATGTTAGGTTTGGGGGGTGTGATGAGTGGTAATTATATCAATATTTCCCACTCATTTAACCTAATATTTTGTATAGTTTCTTGAGTTTTGTGAATATTTTGATGTGTTTTGTGTTATTTTGTAGATAAATAAAGTTCAGGACATTCTGGAGGTGATTTGGAACCAAAACAGTGAAAATTGGACAAAAAGGGCATTTTGGTAATTTACCGCGTCGCGACGCCTAACATGCACCAAGACATGCTAACGTGCGCCGGGTCCACAAGTTAGAATCTGAGAAAGTTTGACTTTGCTAATGTGCGCTGTGCCACGTGTCACCATCACGGCCGATCTGCTAACATGCGTCGTGCCACGTGTCATCATCATACGGTTCCGACAGTCACCGTCGCCACGTGTCACTCCACATGTCAGCCATGTCATCATCCATATCCCCGGTTGACCGAGTCAAAATGCCACATCATCGCCACGTCATCATCAACCAATCACAGCGTGCCACGTGTCGCAATTCTATGGTGCCGACAGTCCCTTTCGCCACGTGTGCCACGTCAGCGCCACATCAGCATCAATTATTGACTCACTTATCCGAAATCGACATGTGGCGGATAAGAATCTGAGCCGCTGAATCAAAAGCCGCCACGTGTCACAATACCGCCTATATGGCTGGTTTATGGATAAATAATAACACCGCCATTATGGCTGGTTCAACTTAATTTGATAATACTGGAAATTTCCATATTATAATAATTTGAGATTTCTAAAAGTGGATCCTCTAACCCCAACATTTTATTTTATTCTAGGGAAGTGATGAAACATAATATTCACACTTAATAATTGATTTTCTTTTTAAGTTTAATTCTTTAGTTTGTTTATTGAGTCTTAAGCTTAATGCTTCTTGTTGTCTGATCACCAATAAGATTGATGTGGTAAACTTAAAATGAACTAGACATATGGATTTTAGGTTTCAGCCTTAGATTCAATAGCCCACGATCTTCCTTGAGGATAGATAACCCTTTAATAGATTTCCTTACAGGATAGACATATACCTATCGGGCGGGGGTAGCCATAATTAGAACTTGATTTTAATGAATCCAGGTAATTTGGTTGACATAGACATATGGTTCAATTGGGTTATACTAGGTATTTGTGTCTGACCATCGACATAGGCTTTTGCATATTTTCGTGTTCCAGGTTAGCAAACTGATTTATTACACATAGATAAGAGAATCAATTCATCTTTATAATAATATTGTGTGGAGTCACGACCCTAGATCTTTGAGTCTTTTCTTTTATTTTCCTTAGTATTTTCTTTTGAGTCTGTCTTTATTTTAATTAGCAAATCCACATTCAACCAACCAAAAGCAATCATTCTCTTCTCCATATAATTAGATACCTGTAAATAAATAGTATCAATAATTAATAACAACTGTAGGAATTAAGTCCTCGTGGGATCGATATTTTTATACTACTTGAACGATATGTGCGCTTGCGTTATACGTGTGTGTTTACGCCGGTCAAGTTTTTGGCGCCGTTGCCGGAGACTTATTTTTCTTGAGTTATTAATTTACTTGTATCTAATTTCCTTTATTTTTATCTGTAATTTTTATTTCTTTCTTTTGTTTTCAGGTGATTGAAAAATGGAACATTATTGGTAGATTGAGTGATCACGAGCTTTACTAGAAGATACACCCCAAATCTGGGAGCAACAGTCCGGTTTTCTGAGGCCTGTTGTCCAGCCCAACAACTATCACTGGATGCCAGAACCAAGCAATACCACATTTGCTCATCAGAAGGAAATTGGGAGATGTGTAATTTGTGATGGTAACCACTCGAGCGATCAATGCATATACTTTTCAGAGTGGCAGAATTATCAAGATCCTTCATGGTATGAAGAGCCATCACATTTCACATAACCATATTTTCCATCTTATCCATCACCCACCTACAATGATCTTCATCAAGAACCAGAACCATCAAAGGAAGAATAATTTGTTGACATGCACAAAGATTTATTCAAGAAACAAGACGAAAAGTTGGATACAATGCTTGAAACATATCAGAATCAACTCGAAAGTATTCAGAGACAATCAACATCTAGTCAGAGGATGACAGATCAAATGAGACAATTCACAGAAAACCAGAACTACATACCTCAATAATCAGTTTCAGATGGCACTCATGAAGCCTTTGAGAACCAATCAGTTCACAATGACACTTCAACAGAGGTGGAGGCTGAACAGTATCAACAACCAGAGGTATCAGTTCCGGAGCCCAAACCAGCAAAGTCTCTATTTGACTTTTATTATTTAGATTCTGACGAGGATGAAGCTGATCTATTTGTACCAACTGCACCAACAACAGAGGATCAAACTTTCAATCCTCAAAATGAAGATCTTGGAGCTTCCATTGCACAAATGTTTGAGGAAGATCTACCTAAGCCAATCAGATCAGAGGATGAAGACCTAAGAACAGACATAATCTAACATCCTCAGATTGACACTTATGAAGCATGCATTTCACAGATGACAGATGAAGAACTGAACGAGGAAATTCTAAAATACACTGTGAAGAAGTGTTGAAGCAAGAAGCAGAGCAAATGAAGGAGCAAATGTCTGAACTTATTGAAGATCCAGAGCATTCAGGCGAAACATCATTGTTTTGGGGAATACAATTTGAGATAATCACCCAGAGCTTGATAGAATGTGGAATTCCATTCAGGGTCAAGCACCATATGAGACCTCCTGAGTTTATTGTCTTTTCTTGGCAGAACACTGGAGCGACAAAGAATTAAAAAGGGGGGCACAAGCACTGAATAGGACAAAAGTCTTTTTTGCCGATATCTTACACGTTGGTAAGAGACCTTCAAAAGCAACGCGTGTTAGACAGTAATGACCTATAGCGTCACTATTTTGTAAATGATATTGTATTATTGTACAAAATTAACTATGTAGTAATGAAATTGCCTTTTACCGTTTTGTAATTTATTTACTTTGATATATAATGGTAAAAGTCCCTATGATTAGTTCCGGATTGTGATGATATGAACAGTATCAATCCATAAAGGTTTAATCATTAAATATCCCTAGTCGTAGTATTATCGAGATTGGACATCGATAATGCGGAATAGACTAGTACTGCACTTGTGCATGTTGTGAGGGCACAACGGCATAGTTCTCATATATTTAAGTATTGGATACTTATGCAAGTGCGGTAGGAGGTTGTGGTTTTACCGATGGTACGGAAAACAGCTTCGCTCTGGATAGACCCCGCGGAGTCCCATTGGTAGTATGTCTGCGTGTCTATGGGAGTCCGCTTCAGGGTAGGTGCATATGATCTTAACCTGAGATTTGCATCGCTAGTACTTACGACAATCGGTAAAATTTAGTTTTGGTGGTCCAGGGCTTTAACAGTTTCTGTGTATACCTCTTCTGGGTTTATCGAGAATCGTAGTGTACTGGGTGTGATGTCAAGATGGAAGTATCACTTCAGACATATGGAGATGATGATCGCGAGGGATACAGAACTAGTACTCTATAATGGTTGCAACCATCGGGATAATATGACTAGGTCAGGATTATCCGATTCAAAGAGACTGGTTGCTTGATGTCCGATATGTGTATCGTACGGGGCAGACACATCTCCAGCCCCAGGCCTTACATGTGATCATCCGATACTGGTTCGATATACACTATACTACGGTATACTACGCCTGTTATAGATCTAATATTCCAGTAAGAATATTTCTAGAGAATTGGGTAGGCATGGCGTTTTGCTAGAAGCTAACCTTGTCTTGTAAATCGGTAAAAACGTAGTACTTGGTACGTACGTGTTCGAATAGTTCGACAACCGGATTTACTGCCAACATATCTAGAGGTCTCTTGGGTCGCTTCCCGAAGATTCACCGATGACGTATGATTCAAACTCGATTAATCTTGGATTAATTACGGAGAGACTTTATCTTGGATAAAGTACTATATAAAGAGAGAGAACGATTAATTTAGAATTAATCGTAAAATTATTATATCGATATAATAATCGGAATTCGATTTCGACGCGAAATTAAAATTAGATTTTAATTCGGGCAAACGAGTTAATTTAGAATTAATTCGTTAGCGACGTAAATAATAATTTCGCTAGGCGCAATTATTTATTTAAATTCGATTTAATTAACGTCGCGACGTAAGCTCGGTATTTCGGAAATATCGAACCCGAACGCGTGAGTGCACGTGGGCCCACTTTCATTTGGAAACGTGTGGGGCCCACATGACACATGTCATTATTTGCATTATTTAATTGTTGATGTATTGCGAAGATAGTGTACAAAGCACTCAAGGGTAATGCATGGAAATTGAGTGTTAGACACTCTAAGCCTTTGCATGGTTTGTGTCATAAGTATATTATTATTTAATAATTATTATGACATAAATATAAATTGATTTTTGAGACAAAAATCATATCTTCTTCTCTCCTCTCTCAAATTACCGAAACAGTGAGCATTGTTTTGGCTCTCCAATTCTTCATTTGTTTTGTGGCAAGACAAGAAGAAAGTGTACTTGTTTGGAACTCTAATGCACACTTTGGCTAGCAACATCAAGGGATCATACAAGGTGTTATGGGAAACTCATCTTAGAGCTTGGAAGGATCAAACTAATTGCTTGGAGCTTCTCTTTTCTGCTTGGCCGAATCCTTCACTGCACAAAGGAGCAAGTTTTGTTTCATCAAACGCATCCACATTCCGTTTTTGTGAGTTGATTCCGCCATACTTCAATATAGTTCATTCTTATATATATATTTTGCTTGTCTTTTGATCTTGGGACATGGATTAGATTTTCAACAATGGTATCATTGAGCTTAAAAAGCATGCAAATATATTAGGATGTTATTTGGGGAAAATTGTTTGAAGCATGATTTGATGAGTTTGCTTGATTAAATATGCTTAGATGTATGTTAAATAGATTATACATCATCAATTTCATGGAAAATAAATTGGATTAATTTTTCCAACCCAAATGAGGCTTGGCCGAATACATGCAAGCATGTGGACTAGATGATTTTTTAATTTTAAGACATTGGATGACTTGAAATAATATGGAGATGATGATTTGTAACTCGATTGGATTGAAAACGAAATCGGAACCATATTAATCACCTTGGCCGAATGCTTGATGAAGATTAGGGACTTGATTTTTTGATTAAATAATGTTGGACATGTATTTAAGATAAAAATATGATTAATAGATTAATTTGATATTTTGGGAATATTGATTTAAAGGATTAATCATGAAAATACACTTTTTTAATTAAGTTATAAAATTTGGAATTTTAAAATTTGGTTAATTGGGCTTAAATGTGAATTGGGCCTAAAACTATTATATTTGGTCATAAATGGGCTTGGTTGGGCCAAGTAGATTGGACCATTTGGATTGGATCCAAAATGGGCCTAATCACACCATTTAAGTCCAAATGTAATAAATGGGCTTTTATGTTTAATTGGGCCTTATGGGCTTGATATTGATTTTATGGCAAATGAGGGTGATTCCTTATTGGGCTTGGAAATTGGGTTTGACCCACATTGACCAAGGCCCAAGCCTAATGAAATCAATAGAAAGCCCATCGGACTTTAATTAAACGGACATTAGATGTTAGTTGGGCTTTGAGACCCAATAGAACTAGATTTGGAATCTAAGTATAAAAGCACAATAAAAGTGTAAATATTTAATTTAGAATTAAATAATAGGATTAGTATTGAATACGACTTAAATTGGATTTAACGAGTAGTTCGATATAATTCGTGAATTCATACCATATGTATTTATTCTCAAAACGAGTTGGACTCGCGCAAATGCAAACAATTGTTTGAACATTGTATTGTCACCTAATTAAAGACTAATTAATTGGATTTGATTGGTTGTATAACATGCCTTGAATGAATGAATGAATGTGGATGTGTTGTATGAATAGTGTAATATCGGATGGATATTAGAAGGGAAGGGTAATTTTAGAAATTATTGTAAATTTGGAATTTATAAATTGGACCTGCGTGTCCAGCCTTATCTCTTTATCTCTTTGTATTCTCTTCTCACCTAATTCCCCTCAATGTAAATGAGGTTTCTCTTATTGTATTATGTAATTGGGTAGAAGTAGAATAGTGCTAGCGGGGAGAGGAAAGGGAGTGATTTGTTGTCTAGGAACAAGTTGTTATATATCCATCCGCATATCACTATTACTTTACTTTACGCGCTTTATGATGTTTTAGAAGCATGCTTAAGGGTGTATGATGATGAGACCTAACAAAGATAAATTAATTGGTTGCCAATTACGCGAAAAATCCCTCAAACAATATTAAGCGATTTTCCTTCCGTTGAATGATTCTTTCTCAAGATCCGAAATTGGCATTGGTTTGTTGGGCAAAGTCAAGACCTTTGTCAATTGAGGATGTGTTTGAATCATGAGAGTTTTGTTCCACATCGGTGTCCTGTCCAAGTTGTGATTTGTTGGCCAAAGTCAAGATCACTTCTTGTCCATCGACATTGATTACGAAACTTTCCTTGTCAATGGGTCCCGCTTAACTGGAATCATTAGGTTTGTTGTGCCAAAGCCAAGGCTTAGTTGATTCAGAGGAAATGGTTAGGAAAATGTATTGGATACATTGACGTATGTATTAGATATATATGTTTCGGACTTGGATGTCCACCTACCGGATCTAGGAATTGGATGGGATCCAATTGATCTTCGAGATCTACCTAGTTAAATATCATACAACTTGTTGGCCAAAGTCAAGGTTGTGTGTTATTTAACGGGATCCTAGCCCACTAGGAAATTGGATTTCCCGAGTACTCAACAGAGGGTTAGAGACTTGTAGAAAATAGTGGGAGGCTAGTATTGAGTTTGCAATTTCATTCAGATACTTAGCTTTACGCGCTTACAAAATTTATTTCGTCAATTTTTTAACATTAGTTGGACTAATAAAATGTTATTTTTCTTGTAACAGTTTGACTGTACCCATTTTATCGTTAACTAGATAGTTGGACTATCGTAGTTAAGATGGCAAGCAAGGTAAATGTCCGAGACATCATCATGGGTGACAATGTCTTTAAGGGGACACTTTTCGCTGATTGGGAAATGAACCTAAGGATAGTCCTTGGGGCGGAGAGGATACTGTATACGATACAAAGACCTCTCGGGCCTAAGCCCACTGAGCCTGAGCCACTTGAGCTGGAGTTATGGAAAACTCACAGTGATGATTGTGACACGGCTCAGTCGATCATGCTTGCTTCAATGACTCAACACTTTCGTCGCCAAAATAGGGACTTGGATCCTTATAATATGATGGCAAGATTGCAAGATCTTCACCGCACTAATAAGCGGATGGCGAGGTACGAGTTAGTGAAGAAAATCTTTCGCTCCCGTATGACTGATGGTAGTTCTGTTGAGGTCCATGGGACTCAAATGATAGCCGATATTGATGAACTGGCTAATATGGGTATAGTCTTGGAGTCTGAGCTGGCTATAGATGTACTTCTACAGTCACTACCCGATACTTGGAAACAGATTGTCATCAACTACAAACTGATGAATTCGGATGACACTCTTGGAGAGTTATTGTCGATTCTCAAGGAGTCAGAGAAAGAACTTCTGAAAGGCAACAAGCGCGAGGCGCACTTTGCAACAACATCTCAAACGCCGAAAGCTGGGCTCAAGGCAACTGGGGGTGTTAAGAAGAAAAAGCATAAGAACAAAGGCAAGGCCAAGTCAACAAAGGCTTCTGGGAAGCCAAGGGACAAGTCTCAAGATGTTTGCCTGAAATGCGGCAAGAGAGGTCACTGGAAGCGTGACTGCCGCATGAACAAGGGACATAAGGAGGACATACAGGCGGGCAAGGCTCCGGCCTCAGGTATGTTTGTTATTGAGATAAATATGACTACTTCTAGTCTTAATAAAAATTGGATTTTTGATTCTGGCTGTGGTTCTCATATTTGTACTGATGTGCAGGATCTGCATGATAGCAGGAGACTGGCTTCGGGGGAGGTAGATCTACGAGTTGGAAATGGAACTTCTGTTGCTGTTTTGGCCGTAGGCACTTTTGTTTTGGAACTGCCCTCGGGGCATGTACTTAAACTAAATGACTGTTATTTTGTTCCTAGTTTAACTATGAATATTATTTCTGTATCTTTGTTAACCCAGTATGGGTACACTTTTGTATTTAAAAACACCAGGTGTTATTTATATATGAATGATGCAGAAATTTGCAGTGCTGATGCAAATAATGGTCTTTATATTTTGAATATAAATAAATCTCCAAAATGTAAAATAACAAACAAAAGGCTCAAAATGAGTAATCCACAAGAAGAAACTTATTTGTGGCATTGTCGTCTGGGACACATCAACAAGACTCGCATATCCACACTTTCGAAGAGTGGGTACTTGGACGGATTTGATCCAAATTCATATGACGTCTGCGAATCCTGTTTATTAGGCAAAATGCCTAAATCACCTTTTAGTGGTAAAGGTGAACGCGCCACTGAACTGTTAGCCCTCGTTCATAGTGACGTTTGTGGTGGCCATGTCTAGCCAGGCTAGAGGTGGATATCGATACTTCGTAACCTTTACGGATGATGCATCACGTTATGGTTATGTGTATCTAATGATGCACAAGTCGGAAACTTTTGAGAAATTCAAAGAGTTTCGACACGAAGTTGAAAAACAAACAGGCAAGAGTATTAAAACATTACGGTCGGACCGTGGTGGCGAATACTTAAGTAATGAGTTTCAAGATTACTTGAAAGAATATGGTATTCTTTCACAATGGACTCCTCCTGGAACACCACAATTAAATGGTGTGTTCTGAACGGAGAAACCGTACCTTGCTTGACATGGTAAGGTCGATGATGAGTCGCACTGAGCTGCCTATATCCTTCTGGGGACATGCATTAGAAAGTGCAATTCTTATTTTGAATAGGGTTCCGTCAAAGTCTGTTGAACAGACTCCGTATGAGATATGGACAGGAAAGAAACCAGGTTTCTCATTCCTGAAGATTTGGGGTTGCTGGGCATACGTCAAACGTTTGGAAGGTACCAAACTTGAACCCAAATCAGATAAATGCCTATTTGTTGGATATCCTAAGGAAACCAAAGGATATTACTTCTATAACCAAAAGAGAGAACAAAGTATTTGTTGCTCTACATGCGGTTTTCCTTGAGAAGGAATTCCTAAATGCAGTGTTTAGTGGGAGGAAAGTAGAACTCGATGAAAGTCGTAGTGATACTGTTCCTGGCAATGAATCGAGAACGGAACATGAACAGTCCATCCAGGATGAGACTGAACCACAATCTTCAATTACACAAGGACTGCGTAGGTCGGAGAGAGTCAGGGTAATACCTGAGAGGTATGGATTCCTGATCTCACCTCATGTAGATATTAATCTTATTGAGGATACTGAACCGGCTACGTATGAGGAAGCGATACAAGGTATCGAATCCACTTTATGGCAAGAGGCCATGAAGGCCGAAATGGATTCCATGTATACCAACCAAGTTTGGACACTGGTTGATGCACCAGAAGGCGTAAAGCCTATTGGATGCAAATGGGTCTTCAAGAAGAAGACAGACATGGATGGCAACGTACAAACGTACAAAGCTAGGCTCGTAGCGAAGGGGTATCGTCAACAACTTGGAGTTGATTATGACGAAACTTTCTCACACCGTTGCCATGATTAAATCCATTCGGATAATGCTTGCAATAGCTGCATATTACGATTACGAAATATGGCAGATGGACGTTAAAACCGCTTTCCTTAACGGAAACCTGTTGGAGGATGTTTATATGCAACAACCTGACGGTTTTATCGCACCAAGACTTGCAAACAAGGTTTGTAAGTTAAATCGGTCCATTTATGGACTGAAGCAAGCATCGAGGTCATGGAACCAACGTTTTGATGAGGTCATAAAAGAATATGATTTCATTCAAAACGTAGATGATCCTTGTGTATATAAGAAGGTTAGTGGGAGTGCACTGACTTTTATTGTCCTTTATGTCGACGATGTATTGCTTATAGGCAATGACATTCCCATGTTAACGTCGGTGAAAGCTTGGCTTTCATTGAAATTCTCCATGAAAGATCTGGGAGAAGCAGCTTTTATTCTAGGAATAAAGATCTACCGGGATAGATCTAGAAGGCTACTTGGACTCTCCCAGAGTACATATATTGATAAAGTGTTGAAGAGATTCAACATGGATCAGTCCAAGAAGGGACTGTTGCCAACATCACATGGCGTCTTTCTATCTAGGGACATGTGTCCTAAAACACAAGATGAGAGAGACAACATGAGTCGAACTCCGTTCTCCTCGGCAGTCGGATCGATCATGTATGCCATGATATGTACACGACCTGATGTGTCCTATGCTTTGAGCATGTGCAGTCGATATCAGGCCGATCCAGGACAGGATCACTGGATGGCGGTTAAGAATATCCTTAGGTATCTTAAAAGAACTAAGGATGTTTTCTTAATCTATGGAGATGGAGAACTTGAGGTATCTGGGTATACCGATGCAAGTTTCCAAACCGACAGAGACGACTTCAAGTCGCAAACCGGGTACATATTTTGCTTGAATAACGGAGCAGTGAGCTGGAAATCTTCCAAGCAAGATACTGTTGCCGATTCAACGACTGAAGCGGAGTACATTGCAGCAGCTGAAGCAGCAAAAGAGGCAGTTTGGATCCGTAAATTCCTAATTGGATTAGGAGTAGTTCCGTTAGCAGCTGAGCCCGTTCCATTGTATTGTGACAATAGCGGGGCTATAGCACAGGCTAAGGAACCAAGGTCTCATCAACGATCCAAACATGTTCTTCGACGATTCCATCTGATTCGAGAGATCATACATCGTGGCGATGTGAAGATCGAGAAGATCGCATCAGAGGATAATATTGCAGATCCGCTGACGAAGGCTATTCCTCGGAAAAGTTTGAGCGACATGTACATAGTTCAGGTATTAGATGCTTGAGTGACTGGCTATAGGCCAAGTGGGAGATTGTTAGACAGTAATGACCCATAGCGTCACTATTTTGTAAATGATATTGTATTATTGTACAAAATTAACTATGTAGTAATGAAATTGCCTTTTACCGTTTTGTATTTTTTACTTTGATATATAAATGGTAAAAGTCCCTATGATTAGTTCCGGATTGTGATGATATGAGACGGTATCAATCCGTAAAGGTTTAATCATTAAATATCCCTAGTCATAGTATTATCGAGATTGGACATCGATAATGCGGAATAGACTAGTACTGCACTTGTGCATGTTGTGAGGGCACAACGGCATAGTTCTCATATATTTAAGTATTGGATACTTATGCAAGTGCGGTAGGAGGTTGTGTTTTACCGATGGTACGGAAAACAGCTTCGCTCTGGATAGACCCCGCGGAGTCCCATTGGTAGTATGTCTGCGTGTCTATGGGAGTCCGCTTCAGGGTAGGTGCATATGATCTTAACCTGAGATTTGCATCGCTAGTACTTACGACAATCGGTAAAATTTAGTTTTGGTGGTCCAGGGCTTTAAAGGTTCTGTGTATACCTCTTCTGGGTTTATCGAGAATCGTAGTGTACTGGGTGTGATGTCAAGATGGAAGTATCACTTCAGACATATGGAGATGATGATCGCGAGGGATACAGAACTAGTACTCTATAATGGTTGCAACCATCGGGATAATATGACTAGGTCAGGATTATCCGATTCAAAGAGACTGGTTGCTTGATGTCCGATATGTGTATCGTACGGGGCAGACACATCTCCAGCCCCAGGCCTTACATGTGATCATCAGATACTGGTTCGATATACACTATACTACGGTATACTACGCCTGTTATAGATCTAATATTCCAGTAAGAATATTTCTAGAGAATTGGGTAGGCATGGCGTTTTGCTAGAAGCTAACCTTGTCTTGTAAATCGGTAAAAACGTAGTACTTGGTACGTACGTGTTCGAATAGTTCGACAACCGGATTTACTGCCAACATATCTAGAGGTCTCTTGGGTCGCTTCCCGAAGATTCACCGATGACGTATGATTCAAACTCGATTAATCTTGGATTAATTACGGAGAGACTTTATCTTGGATAAAGTACTATAAAAGAGAGAGAACGATTAATTTAGAATTAATCGTAAAATTATTATATTCGATATAATAATCGGAATTCGATTTCAACGCGAAATTAAAATTAGATTTTAATTCGGGCAAACGAGTTAATTTAGAATTAATTCGTTAGCGACGTAAATAATAATTTCGCTAGGCGCAATTATTTATTTAAATTCGATTTAATTAACGTCGCGACGTAAGTTCGGTATTTCGGAAATATCGGACCCGAACGCGTGAGTGCACGTGGGCCCACTTTCATTTGGAAACGTGTAGGGCCCACATGACACATGTCATTATTTGCATTATTTAATTGTTGATGTATTGCATGAAGATAGTGTACAAAGCACTCAAGGTATGCATGGAAATTGAGTGTTAGACACTCTAAGCCTTTGCATGGTTTGTGTCATAAGTATATTATTATTTAATAATTATTATGACATAAATATAAATTGATTTTTGAGACAAAAATCATATCTTCTTTCCTCTCTCAAATTACCGAAACAGTGGGCATTGTTTTGGCTCTCCAATTTCATTTGTTTTGTGGCAAGACAAGAAGAAAGTGTACAAGTTTGGAACTCTAATGCACAACTTTGGCTAGCAACATCAAGGGATCATACAAGGTGTTATGGGAAACTCATCTTAGAGCTTGGAAGGATCAAATATGCTTGGAGCTTCTCTTTTCTGCTTGGCCGAATCCTCACTGCACAAAGGAGCAAGTTTTGTTTCATCAAACGCATCCACATTCCGTTTTTGTGAGTATTGATTCCGCCATACTTCAATATAGTTCATTCTTTTATATATATTTTGCTTGTGCTTTTGATCTTGGGACATGGATTAGATTTCCAACAATGGTATCATTGAGCTTAAAAAGCATGCAAATATATTAGGATGTTATTTGGGGAAAATTGTTTGAAGCATGATTTGATGAGTTTGCTTGATTAAATATGCTTAGATGTATGTTAAATAGATTATACATCATCAATTTCATGGAAAATAAATTGGATTAATTTTTCCAACCCAATGAGGCTTGGCCGAATACATGCAAGCATGTGGACTAGATGATTTTTTAATTTTAAGACATTGGATGACTTGAAATAATATGGAGATGATGATTTGTAACTCGATTGGATTGAAAACGAAATCGGAACCATTTTAATCACCTTGGCCGAATGCTTGATGAAGATTAGGGACTTGATTTTTTGATTAAATAATGTTGGACATGTATTTAAGATAAAAATATGATTAATAGATTAATTTGATATTTTGGGAATATTGATTTAAAGGATTAATCATGAAAATACACTTTAATTAATTAAGTTATAAAATTTGGAATTTTAAAATTTGTTAATTGGGCTTAAATTGGAATTGGGCCTAAAACTATTATATTTGGTCATAAATGGGCTTGGTTGGGCCAAGTAGATTTGGACCATTTGGATTGGATCCAAAATGGGCCTAAATCACACCATTTAAGTCCAAATGTAATAAATGGGCTTTTATGTTTAATTGGGCCTTATGGGCTTGATATTGATTTTATGGCAAATGAGGGTGATTCCTTATTGGGCTTGGAAATTGGGTTTGACCCACATTGACCAAGGCCCAAGCCTAATGAAATCAATAGAAAGCCCATCGGACTTTAATTAAACGGACATTAGATGTTAGTTGGGCTTTGAGACCCAATAGAACTAGATTTGGAATCTAAGTTATAAAAGCACAATAAAAGTGTAAATATTTAATTTAGAATTAAATAATAGGATTAGTATTGAATACGACTTAAATTGGATTTAACGAGTAGTTCGATATAATTCGTGAATTCATACCATATGTATTTATTCTCAAAACGAGTTGGACTCGCGCAAATGCAAACAATTGTTTGAACATTGTATTGTCACCTAATTAAAGACTAATTAATTGGATTTGATTGGTTGTATAACATGCCTTGAATGAATGAATGAATGTGGATGTGTTGTATGAATAGTGTATATCGGATGGATATTAGAAGGGAAGGGTAATTTTAGAAATTATTGTAAATTTGGAATTTATAAATTGGACCTGCGTGTCCAGCCTTATCTCTTTATCTCTTTGTATTCTCTTCTCACCTAATTCCCCTCAATGTAAATGAGGTTTCTCTTATTGTATTATGTAATTGGGTAGAAGTAGAATAGTGCTAGCGGGGAGAGGAAAGGGAGTGATTTGTTCTAGGAACAAGTTGTTTATATATCCATCCGCATATCACTATTACTTTACTTTACGCGCTTTATGATGTTTTAGAAGCATGCTTAAGGGTGTATGATGATGAGACCTAACAAAGATAAATTAATTGGTTGCCAATTACGCGAAAAATCCCTCAAACAATATTAAGCGATTTTCCTTCCGTTGAATGATTCTTTCTCAAGATCCGAAATTGGCATTGGTTTGTTGGCCAAAGTCAAGACCTTTGTCAATTGAGGATGTGTTTGAATCATGAGAGTTTTGTTCCACATCGGTGTCCTGTCCAAGTTGTGATTTGTTGGCCAAAGTCAAGATCACTTCTTGTCCATCGACATTGATTACGAAACTTTCCTTGTCAATGGGTCCCGCTTAACTGGAATCATTAGGTTTGTTGTGCCAAAGCCAAGGCTTAGTTGATTCAGAGGAAATGGTTAGGAAAATGTATTGGATACATTGACGTATGTATTAGATATATATGTTTCGGACTTGGATGTCCACCTACCGGATCTAGGAATTGGATGGGATCCAATTGATCTTCGAGATCTACCTAGTTAAATATCATACAACTTGTTGGCCAAAGTCAAGGTTGTGTGTTATTTAACGGGATCCTAGCCCACTAGGAAATTGGATTTCCCGAGTACTCAACAGAGGGTTAGAGACTTGTAGAAAATAGTGGGAGGCTAGTATTGAGTTTGCAATTTCATTCAGATACTTAGCTTTACGCGCTTACAAAATTTATTTCGTCAATTTTTTAACATTAGTTGGACTAATAAAATGTTATTTTTCTTGTAACAGTTTGACTGTACCCATTTTATCGTTAACTAGATAGTTGGACTATCGTAGTTAAGATGGCAAGCAAGGTAAATGTCCGAGACATCATCATGGGTGACAATGTCTTTAAGGGGACAAACTTCGCTGATTGGGAAATGAACCTAAGGATAGTCCTTGGGGCAGAGGATACTGTATACGATACAAAGACCTCTCGGGCCTAAGCCCACTGAGCCACTTGAGCTGGAGTTATGGAAAACTCACAGTGATGATTGTGACACGGCTCAGTCGATCATGCTTGCTTCAATGACTCAACACTTTCGTCGCCAAAATAGGGACTTGGATCCTTATAATATGATGGCAAGATTGCAAGATCTTCACCGCACTAATAAGCGGATGGCGAGGTACGAGTTAGTGAAGAAAATCTTTCGCTCCCGTATGACTGATGGTAGTTCTGTTGAGGTCCATGGGACTCAAATGATAGCCGATATTGATGAACTGGCTAATATGGGTATAGTCTTGGAGTCTGAGCTGGCTATAGATGTACTTCTACAGTCACTACCCGATACTTGGAAACAGATTGTCATCAACTACAAACTGATGAATTCGGATGACACTCTTGGAGAGTTATTGTCGATTCTCAAGGAGTCAGAGAAAGAACTTCTGAAAGGCAACAAGCGCGAGGCGCACTTTGCAACAACATCTCAAACGCCGAAAGCTGGGCTCAAGGCAACTGGGGGTGTTAAGAAGAAAAAGCATAAGAACAAAGGCAAGGCCAAGTCAACAAAGGCTTCTGGGAAGCCAAGGGACAAGTCTCAAGATGTTTGCCTGAAATGCGGCAAGAGAGGTCACTGGAAGCGTGACTGCCGCATGAACAAGGGACATAAGGAGGACATACAGGCGGGCAAGGCTCCGGCCTCAGGTATGTTTGTTATTGAGATAAATATGACTACTTCTAGTCTTAATAAAAATTGGATTTTTGATTCTGGCTGTGGTTCTCATATTTGTACTGATGTGCAGGATCTGCATGATAGCAGGAGACTGGCTTCGGGGGAGGTAGATCTACGAGTTGGAAATGGAACTTCTGTTGCTGTTTTGGCCGTAGGCACTTTTGTTTTGGAACTGCCCTCGGGGCATGTACTTAAACTAAATGACTGTTATTTTGTTCCTAGTTTAACTAGAATATTATTTCTGTATCTTTGTTAACCCAGTATGGGTACACTTTTGTATTTAAAAACACCAGGTGTTATTTATATATGAATGATGCAGAAATTTGCAGTGCTGATGCAAATAATGGTCTTTATATTTTGAATATAAATGAATCTCCAAAATGTAAAATAACAAACAAAAGGCTCAAAATGAGTAATCCAAAAGAAGAAACTTATTTGTGGCATTGTCGTCTGGGACACATCAACAAGACTCGCATATCCACACTTTCGAAGAGTGGGTACTTGGACGGATTTGATCCAAATTCATATGACGTCTGCGAATCCTGTTTATTAGGCAAAATGCCTAAATCACCTTTTAGTGGTAAAGGTGAACGCGCCACTGAACTGTTAGCCCTCGTTCATAGTGACGTTTGTGGGCCCATGTCTAGCCAGGCTAGAGGTGGATATCGATACTTCGTAACCTTTACGGATGATGCATCACGTTATGGTTATGTGTATCTAATGATGCACAAGTCGGAAACTTTTGAGAAATTCAAAGAGTTTCGACACGAAGTTGAAAAACAAACAGGCAAGAGTATTAAAACATTACGGTCGGACCGTGGTGGCGAATACTTAAGTAATGAGTTTCAAGATTACTTAAGATTCTGCACACAAATGGTTCTTTCACAATGATCCTGGAACACCACAATAAATGGTGTGTTGACGGAGAAACCGTACCTTGCTTGACATGGTAAGGTCGATGATGAGTCGCACTGAGCTGCCTATATCCTTCTGGGGACATGCATTAGAAAGTGCAATTCTTATTTTGAATAGGGTTCCGTCAAAGTCTGTTGAACAGACTCCGTATGAGATATGGACAGGAAAGAAACCAGGTTTCTCATTCCTGAAGATTTGGGGTTGCTGGGCATACGTCAAACGTTTGGAAGGTACCAAACTTGAACCCAAATCAGATAAATGCCTATTTGTTGGATATCCTAAGGAAACCAAAGGATATTACTTCTATAACCCAAAAGAGAACAAAGTATTTGTTGCTCTACATGCGGTTTTCCTTGAGAAGGAATTCCTAAATGCAGTGTTTAGTGGGAGGAAAGTAGAACTCGATGAAAGTCGTAGTGATACTGTTCCTGGCAATGAATCGAGAACGGAACATGAACAGTCCATCCAGGATGAGACTGAACCACAATCTTCAATTACACAAGGATACGTAGGTCGGAGAGAGTCAGGGTAATACCTGAGAGGTATGGATTCCTGATCTCACCTCATGTAGATATTAATCTTATTGAGGATACTGAACCGGCTACGTATGAGGAAGCGATACAAGGTATCGAATCCACTTTATGGCAAGAGGCCATGAAGGCCGAAATGGATTCCATGTATACCAACCAAGTTTGGACACTGGTTGATGCACCAGAAGGCGTAAAGCCTATTGGATGCAAATGGGTCTTCAAGAAGAAGACAGACATGGATGGCAACGTACAAACGTACAAAGCTAGGCTCGTAGCGAAGGGGTATCGTCAACAACTTGGAGTTGATTATGACGAAACTTTCTCACCCGTTGCCATGATTAAATCCATTCGGATAATGCTTGCAATAGCTGCATATTACGATTACGAAATATGGCAGATGGACGTTAAAACCGCTTTCCTTAACGGAAACCTGTTGGAGGATGTTTATATGCAACAACCTGACGGTTTTATCGCACCAAGACTTGCAAACAAGGTTTGTAAGTTAAATCGGTCCATTTATGGACTGAAGCAAGCATCGAGGTCATGGAACCAACGTTTTGATGAGGTCATAAAAGAATATGATTTCATTCAAAACGTAGATGATCCTTGTGTATATAAGAAGGTTAGTGGGAGTGCACTGACTTTTATTGTCCTTTATGTCGACGATGTATTGCTTATAGGCAATGACATTCCCATGTTAACGTCGGTGAAAGCTTGGCTTTCATTGAAATTCTCCATGAAAGATCTGGGAGAAGCAGCTTTTATTCTAGGAATAAAGATCTACCGGGATAGATCTAGAAGGCTACTTGGACTCTCCCAGAGTACATATATTGATAAAGTGTTGAAGAGATTCAACATGGATCAGTCCAAGAAGGGACTGTTGCCAACATCACATGGCGTCTTTCTCTAGGGACATGTGTCCTAAAACACAAGATGAGAGAGACAACATGAGTCGGACTCCGTTCGCCTCGGCAGTCGGATCGATCATGTATGCCATGATATGTACACGACCTGATGTGTCCTATGCTTTGAGCATGTGCAGTCGATATCAGGCCGATCCAGGACAGGATCACTGGATGGCGGTTAAGAATATCCTTAGGTATCTTAAAAGAACTAAGGATGTTTTCTTAATCTATGGAGATGGAGAACTTGAGGTATCTGGGTATACCGATGCAAGTTTCCAAACCGACAGAGACGACTTCAAGTCGCAAACCGGGTACATATTTTGCTTGAATAACGGAGCAGTGAGCTGGAAATCTTCCAAGCAAGATACTGTTGCCGATTCAACAACTGAAGCGGAGTACATTGCAGCAGCTGAAGCAGCAAAAGAGGCAGTTTGGATCCGTAAATTCCTAATTGGATTAGGAGTAGTTCCGTTAGCAGCTGAGCCCGTTCCATTGTATTGTGACAATAGCGGGGCTATAGCACAGGCTAAGGAACCAAGGTCTCATCAACGATCCAAACATGTTCTTCGACGATTCCATCTGATTCGAGAGATCATACATCGTGGCGATGTGAAGATCGAGAAGATCGCATCAGAGGATAATATTGCAGATCCGCTGACGAAGGCTATTCCTCGGGAAAAGTTTGAGCGACATGTACATAGTTCAGGTATTAGATGCTTGAGTGACTGGCTATAGGCCAAGTGGGAGATTGTTAGACAGTAATGACCCATAGCGTCACTATTTTGTAAATGATATTGTATTATTGTACAAAATTAACTATGTAGTAATGAAATTGCCTTTTACCGTTTTGTAATTTATTTACTTTGATATATAAATGGTAAAAGTCCCTATGATTAGTTCCGGATTGTGATGATATGAGACGGTATCAATCCATAAAGGTTTAATCATTAAATATCCCTAGTCGTAGTATTATCGAGATTGGACATCGATAATGCGGAATAGACTAGTACTGCACTTGTGCATGTTGTGAGGGCACAACGGCATAGTTCTCATATATTTAAGTATTGGATACTTATGCAAGTGCGGTAGGAGGTTGTGTTTTACCGATGGTACGGAAAACAGCTTCGCTCTGGATAGACCCCGCGGAGTCCCATTGGTAGTATGTCTGCGTGTCTATGGGAGTCCGCTTCAGGGTAGGTGCATATGATCTTAACCTGAGATTTGCATCGCTAGTACTTACGACAATCGGTAAAATTTAGTTTTGGTGGTCCAGGGCTTTAACGGGTTCTGTGTATACCTCTTCTGGGTTTATCGAGAATCGTAGTGTACTGGGTGTGATGTCAAGATGGAAGTATCACTTCAGACATATGGAGATGATGATCGCGAGGGATACAGAACTAGTACTCTATAATGGTTGCAACCATCGGGATAATATGACTAGGTCAGGATTATCCGATTCAAAGAGACTGGTTGCTTGATGTCCGATATGTGTATCGTACGGGGCAGACACATCTCCAGCCCCAGGCCTTACATGTGATCATCCGATACTGGTTCGATATACACTATACTACGGTATACTACGCCTGTTATAGATCTAATATTCCAGTAAGAATATTTCTAGAGAATTGGGTAGGCATGGCGTTTTGCTAGAAGCTAACCTTGTCTTGTAAATCGGTAAAAACGTAGTACTTGGTACGTACGTGTTCGAATAGTTCGACAACCGGATTACTGCCAACATATCTAGAGGTCTCTTGGGTCGCTTCCCGAAGATTCACCGATGACGTATGATTCAAACTCGATTAATCTTGGATTAATTACGGAGAGACTTTATCTTGGATAAAGTACTATATAAAGAGAGAGAACGATTAATTTAGAATTAATCGTAAAATTATTATATTCGATATAATAATCGGAATTCGATTTCGACGCGAAATTAAAATTAGATTTTAATTCGGGCAAACGAGTTAATTTAGAATTAATTCGTTAGCGACGTAAATAATAATTTCGCTAGGCGCAATTATTTATTTAAATTCGATTTAATTAACGTCGCGACGTAAGTTCGGTATTTCGGAAATATCGACCCGAACGCGTGAGTGCACGTGGGCCCACTTTCATTTGGAAACGTGTGGGGCCCACATGACACATGTCATTATTTGCATTATTTAATTGTTGATGTATTGCATGAAGATAGTGTACAAAGCACTCAAGGGTAATGCATGGAAATTGAGTGTTAGACACTCTAAGCCTTTGCATGGTTTGTGTCATAAGTATATTATTATTTAATAATTATTATGACATAAATATAAATTGATTTTTGAGACAAAAATCATATCTTCTTTCCCTCTCAAATTACCGAAACAGTGGGCATTTTTTGGCTCTCCAATTCTTCATTTGTTTTGTGGCAAGACAAGAAGAAAGTGTACTTGTTTGGAACTCTAATGCACAACTTTGGCTAGCAACATCAAGGGATCATACAAGGTGTTATGGGAAACTCATCTTAGAGCTTGGAAGGATCAAATAAGCTTGGAGCTTCTCTTTTCTGCTTGGCCGAATCCTTCACTGCACAAAGGAGCAAGTTTTGTTTCATCAAACGCATCCACATTCCGTTTTTGTGAGTATTGATTCCGCCATACTTCAATATAGTTCATTTTTTTATATATTTTGCTTGTGCTTTTGATCTTGGGACATGGATTAGATTTTCAAACAAGCTCAAGGGATTGTCTTAATCGGAACATCCAAAACGACGCTGAAACCTCTTTTGATAAATGATTTCAGTCATGTCTGACTGAAGATGAAAAATTTAGCGCTAGTAGGGAGGCAACCCATGCACTTTGTTGTAATTTCTATTTTTATATTTTGTGTATACATGTTGTAGAGTTTTTAATTTTTATGTGTTATTTTTGTAGGGAAAAGCACAAACGGAGCATTTGAAGACATAAGAAATTGTGTTAGCAATCACAAAGAAGAGAGCTATTCATTTGTGAGGCTGAGTAAAGAATGAATTCTTAGACGCATTCCTTATGAATTTATACCAACCAGTGGCGTATGCGACACAATTCCGTTACCTTAATTATTGCTTGGATTTTCTTTTCTGTTGTAATTATCTTATTTCGAGACAGGATCCAGACTTTTTGACCTTTCACGATTTCTTGTGTTTAGCTAACAAAGTCCTACGGAGATACTAGTGCTATTATTATCATCCTTTTTCAGGTACTATAAATTAAGCCCGTCATTGCACTTTTGAAGGCATCCAGAGTTGAGAAAGAAATACATAAAAAATGGAAGCCATTTCAAGAAGACGAGTTGAAAACATATGTGTGTTTTGCGGTACTAGTGTTGGTACTAAGCCACAATACGTAGAAGCATCACAAATATTGGGTCGAGTCTTAGCTGCAAGGAATATGCACTTAGTATTTGGCGGAGGTAATCTTGTACTTATGGGGATCGTTTCAAAGTTTGTACATGAAAGAGGCAGTCACGTTTTGGGAATCATCCCAAAACCCTTGGCAGAGGCAAATCATATTGGACCATCAAACGGAGAGGAACTGATCGTGCCAAGTATGTCTGAACGATTAGTAGAAATGATTAACCGTGATGATGCTTTTATTGCTTTGCCAGGTGGCTGGGGCACATTGGAGGAAATTTTTAAAGTGCTATCTTGGGCGAACTTGAACATACACCAGAAACCAATTGGGTTGTACAACGTTGATGGATTTTATGATTTTCTTTGTGTGTTTCTTGATGATGCTCGGAGAAATGGGTTCGTGTCAAAACCTTTAAAAGAACTCATCTTCACTGCCAGAACTGCTCCGGATCTAATAGACCAAATCTTTGCCTATGAACAACAAGTTGACCCTATCCTTTCAAAGATAAATTGGTCTGAGGACGATCGTGGTAAGAGGCGTCGGATTAATCTGGATTTTAACCTTTAATTTCCTGTAGAATTTCAGCTAACCAGGTATTATCTTCTAAACTATTCTTCTACAATTTAAGACATTGGGGACAATGTCTCATTTAGGTCTGGGGGAGGGAATTAGTTGATCAGTACCTTTTTTTTTGTGTTGTTTTTATTTTTAGTCCAAAATTTTTCGAAAAATACAAAAAAAAAAATTGAAAAATTTTCAAAAAAATTACAAATTTTTTTTGTGTTTTTGTGTTTTCATTTTGACTAAAAAGGTGAAATTGGTAAGAGATAGCTGAGTAAGGAGTTTTCACTCCTGAGACGTATCTCAAACCATTTTTGAAACAAGTTAATTTTTGTTTATTTCATTTTAAATTATTTAATTTGTAAATTCTCCATAAAACTGACAAAAATGGATATTCATATGCTCAGTTAGCAGGTATTATCAACATTCATTGTAACATACAGACATGAGCTAAAATCGAAAAGTTTGTAATATTCAGTGCTCTAGTTTAATTGGATGAAGCATCTCAAAAGTGATGGAGTAAAAAAAAAATAAATAAAAAATAAACGTCTGAGGTCCGAGTTATTAAGTCTGTAAGGGTGTTTTAACACCTAGTGTCCTAAAGCCAACTGGTTTGGGAGTCACTGACCCAAAGCTCGCTACATAGATCAAGGATGTTGCAAAAAAAATATATATCTGAAGTCTGAGTAATTAAGTCCGTAGGGGTGTCTTAACACCTGGTGCCCTAAAGCCAACTGGTTTGGGAGCCACCGACCCAACACTCGCTACATAGATGGAAGATATTGTATATAAATAAAAAAAAATTCAAAAATCAAAGAAAAAATCAGAAAAATTATTCCATTACTATAAAAAGGTGTGAATTCTGATAAATCGTTTAGGACAAAAATTTTACTCTCTTATCAACTGCACTTATGACTGTTGTGGGAAAAAAATGAGTTGTTTAATATTTTGTTGGCTGTGTATATGGAGAATGGTAAATAAAATCGGAGAATTTACTTATTCAGTAATTTAGAAAGAAAAAAAACAACTAGTAACTTGGAGTAGAAATTTCACCTGATTAGTCACTAACTTCTTTATTCTCTTTTCGCTTGTCTTTTTGCTTTTGTGTGCATTAGTTTCACTACATTTTTACTTTTATAACATGTTTGTGGGTATCATTGTTGTAAACCCTCACTAGACTACAACTCGTCCACTAGGGACACCTAAAGGTTTAAAGGCTTGTTGCATACGCTAATGCAACCGTGATCCCTACGAAAGTGGCTTAGTTAATTTTATTTTTATGTTATTTTATTTTGTGTTTTGCTCGATGACTAGCAAAATGTTAGGTTTGCGGGGTGTGATGAGTGGTAATTATATCACTATTTCCCACTCATTTAACCTAATATTTTCTATAGTTTCTTGAGTTTTGTGAATATTTTGATGTGTTTTGTGTTATTTTGTAGATAAATAAAGTTCAGGACATTCTGGAGGTGATTTGGAACCAAAACAGTGAAAATTGGACAAAAAGGACATTTTGGTAATTTATCGCGTCGCGACGCGCAAACCTCTGGCATCGCGACGCCTAACATGCACCAAGACATGCTAACGTGCGCCGGGTCCACAAGTCAGAATCTGAGAAAGTTTGACTTTGCTAACGTGCGCCATGCCACGTGTCACCATCATAGCCGATCTGCTAACATGCGACGTGCCACGTGTCATCATCCTATGGTGCCGATAGTCACCGTCGCCACGTGTCACCACGTGTCACTCCACCTGTCAGCCACGTCATCGTCAACATCACCGGTTGACCGAGTCAAAGTGCCACATCATCGCCACGTCATCATCAACCAATCACAGAGTGCCACGTGTCGCAATTCTATGGTGCCGACAGTCCCTTTCGCCACGTGTGCCATGTCAGCAGCCACATCAGCGTCAATTATTGACTCACTTATCCGAAATCGACACGTGGTGGATAAGAATCTGAGCCGATGAATCAGAAGTCGCCACGTGTCACAATAATTGAGCTCCACCACCTTGCCACGTGTCACATTATCACCTTATCCAGAATCTGAAGCCGACGAACCAGAAGATGCCACGTCGACTTAACGGGCGTCGCTACGCCAACCCCCTATTGACGCCTATAAATTCAACTCGATTTCAGAATTCAAAGCATGTCTTCCTTGAGTTTTGTACGGACTCTAAGGATTGCATCTTGTGTGTTTAAGTTTTTGTAATTTTCATTTAGCATTTTTACTTTTAGTAATTTTAATTATGCACTTTTACTTTTTGTAATAATTTTATTTATTTTCTTCTTTTATGTTCAGTAGTTAATTTACTGCTGGGGTAAAGGTGAAATTTTTTACTTTTATAATTTATATTAATCTCCCTTTATTATAATATATAAATTATTTAAAACCTGACTTAATAAGGATACCGCTATATTGGTCGGTTGGAAATTATTTTTAAACTGGTTTTAACCTGACTTAATGAGAATACCGCCTGGTTGGTCGGTTGGTAATTAATTATTAATTTGACTTAATCAGGATACCGCCTATATGGCTGGTTGGTAATTATCACGTAAATTTATATATTATAATAAGGGAGATTTCTAAATTATAAATAGTAAGGTAGATTAATCTCACTTCAATTATAATATGGAAATTGTGATTTAATAATTTGAATTAAAAGTTGATTCCGCCTTAATGGCTGGTTTTAATTATGTAACATAATCTGACACCGCCTATATGGCTGGTCTTTAGGTGACAGATAATTACCGCCTATATGGCTGGTTTATGGATAAATAATAACACCGCCTTTATGGCTGGTTCAACTTAATTTGATAATACTGGCAATTTCCATATTATAATAATTTGAGATTTCTAAAAGTGGATCCTCTAACCCCAGCATTTTATTTTATTCTAGGGAAGTGATGAAACAGAATATTCACACTTAATAATTGATTTTCTTTTTAAGCGTAATTCTTTAGTTTGTTTATTGATTCTTAAGCTTAATGCTTCTTGTTGTTTGATCACCAATAAGATTGATGTGGTAAACTTAAAATGAACTAGACATAGAGATTTTAGGTTTCAGCCTTAGATTCAATAGCCCACGATATTCTTTGAGGATAGATAACCCTTTAATAGATTTCCTTACAGGATAGACATATACCAGTCTGGCGGGGGTAGCCATAATTAGAACTTGATTTTAATGAATCCAGGTAATTTGGTTGACATAGACATATGGTTCAATTGGGTTATACTGGGTATTTGTGTCTGACCATCGACATAGGCTTTTGCATATTTTCGTGTTCCAGGTTAGCAAACTGATTTATTACACATAGATAAGAGAATCAATTCATCTTTATAATAATATTGTGTGGAGTCACGACCCTAGATCTTTAAGTCTTTTCTTTTCTTTTCCTTAGTATTTTCTTTTGAGTCTGTCTTTATTTTAATTAGCAAATCCACATTCAACCAACCAAAAGCAATCATTCTCTTCTCATTATAATTAGATACCTGTAAATAAATAGTATCAATAATTAATAACAACAGTAGGAATTAAGTCCTCGTGGGATCGATATTTTTATACTACTTGAACGATACGTGCGCTTGCGTTATACGTGTGTGTTTACGCCGGTCACTTCTGCAAATGGAAGGTTGATATGCAACTTTTTGAAGACCTCTCCAGTTTATTTTTCTGGAGACGCTGTGGAAAAGGTGGAGGTGGAGTTAATCTTTCTTGATCTTTTTCCTTTGCTTCTTTTCCTCCATCTGTGGAACTGCTTCTTTTGGAACTTCTTCAATGGATGCCTTGATTCCAACATCTTTGTTGATTTCAGTACCACTTTTCAAGGTAATGGCTTGACATTGCTCATTCCCTCGGTTTCTTGGATTTGGTTATGTGTTGCTAGAAAGGTAACCTGACGGTCTGTAACTCTGAGCATTGGCCAGTTGTCCAATTTGATTTTCCATTGCCTTTATAGAAGCAAATTGGCTTCGAAACATAGCATCATATGTTGTTTGTTGCTTTTTAAACATCTCTGCAATCTATTCTTTCATTTATGGTTCTTTTTCAAACTCATGGCCTTTGTTTTGTTGTTGGAATCCATGTGGTGGATTGTTCTTTTGCCTTGAATTATTGATCCATGAAAAATTAGGATGATTCCTCCACCATGGGTTGTAGGTATTGGAATATGGATTGTTCCATTGTTTGTTGAAATTGTTGACATAATTCACCGTCTCATTTTGTTGGTTTGTCTCTGGTGCTCCTCCATATAGTGAACTTATTGCTCCGGCAATGTTTACAACTTGCGTGCTAAGTATTTCCAGGCATTTGCACATATTCTCCAACTTGGCATTCATTGCTGTGTTGGCTCCAACTTCATGGATTCCTGTGATTCGTTGAATCATGCTCCTTTCTGTTGGACATAAAGAATTGTTGTTGGTCATTTCTTCAATTAGGTCCCAAGCCTGATCTTCTCCTTTTACCATTAAAGCTCCTCCAGCAGCAGCATCAATTGTGGTTCTCATTAGTCCCAAAAGTCCATTATAGAAAGTTTGGACTTATAGCCACTTTATAATCTCATGGTGATGACATTTTCTAAG
The DNA here is from genome assembly GCA_019454045.1 of Zanthoxylum bungeanum. Lineage (NCBI taxonomy): Eukaryota > Viridiplantae > Streptophyta > Magnoliopsida > Sapindales > Rutaceae > Zanthoxylum > Zanthoxylum bungeanum. The sequence continues at coordinate 36,693 of SKCR01038816.1, read as the reverse complement.
AAAATCCTTGTATCTTTCCCAAGCTTCACAAAGAGATTCTGAGTCATATTGAACAAATGATGTGATGTCATTCCTCAACTTTGCAGTTCTGGCTGGTGGAAAGTACTTTGCAAGGAATTTGGTGGCTAGAGTGTTCCAATTTGTGATGGAACCTGCTGATAGTGAATGTAGCCAAGCTTTAGCTCTGTCTTTCAAGGAATATGGGAAAACACACAGTCTCATTGCTTCTTTAGCTGCTCGGTTATAGTTGAAATTGTCGCAAACTTCCAGGAAGTTGCTGATGTGGGCATTAGGATCTTCAGTTGTATTCCCCACAAACTAAACTGACTGCTGTATCATATGAATGCATGTTTTGATGTCACACGTATTTGCTGGTAAGGGAGGAAGTACAATACAGGAAATGAAGCCGTCAACCACCATAATAGTTTTGTCTCGAATATAAATTGGTGGTGCAACTACCAAAGGTTCAGGTTCCATGTTGATTAGTGCTTCTTGGCCTTCTCGCCTTTCCCTTCTCAACTGTCTGATGGTTCTTTCAATCTCTGGGTCAAGCAGTTAGATTTCAAAGCTTCTGGTTGGTCTCATGTAGTGTCTTAGAACCTGAAACACAAGAAAACAACAACAATAAGTAAAAAAAATTAGAAACAAGTAAATGTATCTAACCCCAAAATTAACAGTGAAAGAAAAATAAGTCCTCGGCAACGGCGCCAAAAACTTGACCGGCGTGATCACACACGTATAACGCAAGCGCACATATCGTTCAAGTAGTATTAATGTATCGATCCCATGAGGACATATACCTAAGATATTAATTTATAAAGTTAAATTTTTACAAGTATCTAATAGATTGGATGATGATTTTAAACTTAAAATAAATAAATTAAACAATGTAACCCAATTAATAATATGTCTAGGTTAACCAAGTTACCTGAATTCATTAAGATTAAGTTCCAATTGTGGTTTTACCCCCGCTCGACGGGTATATGTCTATCCTGTAAGGAAATCTATTAAAGGGTTATCTATCATCAAGGAAGATCGTGGGATATTAAGTCTAAGGCTGAAACCTAAAATTCCTTTGTCAAGTTTATTTTAAGTTTAACAGATGATCAATCTTATTAATGGCCAGTTAACAAGAAGCATTAAGCTTAAGACTTAATAAATAAACTTTTATATTACCTAAGACATGAAATAACCCCTTATAAACCGGTGATATTGGAAATCATCACAACCCTAGATAATGGGTTTAGTTACCACACATACCTAAGGCTAGTCAAAACTGAAATAAAGTAAATGACATAAAGTAAATGCTAGAAATTAAAAAGGTAAAAATATAATAAAAGAAAATGATGGGGTTAGAGGATTCACTTTTATTACTATTATTTTAGATATCTCCTTTATTATAATATATTACTTTTCGTGATATTACCAACCCACCATATAAGTGGTATCCTGATTAAGTCAAATTTATAATTAATTCCAACTGACCATACAAGCGGTATCCAGTTTAGTCAGGTTAAAACCAATTTTATTAAGTACAACCGACCATAAAGGCGGTCTCCTCTTTAAGTCAAGTTTTAAATAACTTTTATATTATAATTAAGGGAGATTAATCTAAATATTAGTAATAAAAGCTTAACCTTTCACCCCAGTAGAGGGGAGTTACCTCCTCATGCTGAATAAGAAAATAAAGACTGAAAAGTAAAGAAAAGAATGTACTATTGCGTAAAGTAAATAAAATTAAAATACTTAAAGCTGTAAATAAACAAGCAAGATACAATCTTCTTAGTATTCTCTAGGAAATCCCCAGAATAAGGTATGGTTTTACAAATGAAATTCGACCTCTATTTATAGGAAAAATTTGGCCTCACGCGTCGCGACGCGTGAAACCATGCGAGTCGTGACGCGCCGTTGATTGTTGACACGTTGCACCGGTTTTTACAGAGATGGTGACACATGGCGTCAGCAGAATTATTAGCTGAATTATTGGCTTGGCGTCGCGATGCTGATGTAAGCATGACGTTAGCATGATGTGTTTCAATGATGAGTGTCGGTAGCATGTGAAGGTGACACGTGTCCGGCACACGTTAGCAGATTTACTGTGATGTTGACAGGTGGCATGCGCACGTTAGCAAGTGCACATGTTAGCACACTTCTATGATTGTGACACGTGTCTGGTGCACCTTAGCGGCGCATGATAGCAGACGGCGCATTTATGCACGGCGTATTTTAGCAAACGGTGCATTTTAGTAGGGAATTTACATTTTTGCCCTTTTTGTCCATTTTCCGCTGTTTTGGGCCCCGAATTACCACTAGAGAGTCATGTTATTTTATTTTATCTACAAAATAACACAAAACACATCAAAATATTCCTAAAACTTAAGAAACTATATAAAATATTAAGTCAAATGAGTGGGAAATAATGATCTATTTACCACTCATCAATATTTGGTGGAAGTTTGACAATTTTTATTTTTTATTTTTTATTTTATTATTTTTTTTATTTTGAAAATGATTTAAATAATTACGCATAAAACACTTCTGAATGTTTTATCAATTTCGGTCATGGTAACTTCAGAATTCGAAATTATTATGAACTTTAAAGTTGTAGATCTTTGAGTCTTCTTTAATTTGAAACTTGAATCACCTCAATCCGATATCGGAGTAAAAGGTCATGTCCAAAATACAACAATTGCGCAATGTTGGAATTTCTGAAATTGTACTTCGTTAGAACGCCATTTCAAGTTTCCAATCTCCAAAATCAAAATTTCAAGTCCAGTTTTTGCCCTTATTTGTTCCACATTTCGTCCCGATTGATTCCATTACGTCCCCGTTTTATTTTATCTACAAAATAAACTAAAACACATCAAAACGTTCATAAAACTCGAGAAACTATACAAAATATTAAGTAAAAGGGCCGGTAAATAATGATATATTTTCCGCTTATCAAGTTACGTCCCACCGAGTGGATCATCATCGGCAGGGGGTCGGATCATCTCCCCATGGCCGGATTCAAATTGATCGGGATCATAACTTCTCCCCACAGTCAGAGTATGAAGAACGAGTTAGCAAATTAAAAATAGAAATTATGCTAAGTATGGAAGGCAGAAAGTAAAACATCCATTGAGATATAAAAAAAAGAGTGTAAATATTATTACAAAATATTTAATGTTTGTTACACAGGGCCCCCTTGGGGTCACCCTCACTCCTCAGCCCGCACATGGGCAATAGGTTCAGCTTGATCGGGTACATATGGCAGAACCTCTAACTCAGGCTGACAGAAAGGATCTCAGTCTCTGTTTGGATGGCAGGAGGAGCTTCGACTTCTGCTACAGGCATTCCAGACATCGGGGCAGGAACCTCAGGCTATAACTCCTCGGGAACTGGGGACATGGGCACTACAGTTATAGGCTCTGAGTCTTGAATCTACTCTAGAGGAGAGGCGAGTAGTGCAAGAGCTTCGTCCTCCGAGAGCTCCCCTTTGCAGTACTGGATGGCAATGTGGACGGGTCCCATGTCTAACCCGGGCACCAATATCGGGATAATATCTGAACAATTCCCGATCCCTTCAAGCTTGGTATTCTCCAGGTCCTCTTCCAGCTTGGCCTCTTGGTTTTTTAGTTCATCCCGGGCCTGATCCCTTTCCTTGATTGTCGCTTTGAGTTTGGAATCCAAGCTTGTGGCCTCCCACCTCAGATGTTTAGCTTCATCCTCGGTGACATCCATTTTTCTCTTTGCAACGACGGAGGCAGTGTGAAGGGAATCGATCAGTGCGGTGGCTTTGGCCGCGGCCTGTTTCAGCGTTTGGTTTTTTTTTTTTCCTTTCTGGCCAGTTCAGCCTCCCGCTCCGTAATCTGAGATTGGAGTCTCTGCACTTGACCCCCCCGGACAGTAGGCTCATCAGTATGTCTTTATTGCGAGCCATCATGTAACCCATCTGTAAGAGAGAATGAAAGGGTTAGAATTTGCCAAGTAAAAATGAACAACGTAAACAGAAAAGAGCGCTTACCTTGAGGATTTGGGTAGAGAGACTTGGAGATCACCTCATCGGGGGATGTCCTCATATTTTAGGATCTGCTCGGGGGGGACTACTTTAGCCAATAAGTTGAATGCGGGTACGAGATGGGCTACCACATACTGGACCTTCTCCTTAAGGTCATTCACCCCCAAACACCCCCCGCTCTTCTCGGTCCTAGAGGGAGCCTAAATAGTTTTTTTCTCCTTCTGGGCGACAACCTTCTTGGCTGGGAGTTCTACTTTTTCTTCCTCTTCAAGCTTGACTACTTCTTTACCGAACAAACGGTGGTGGCTCGAAGGTCTGAATGAGGCAGGGGACGGTTGGACTGTTGGGTTCGGAGCAGCTAGTGTGAGAGGAGGATGAGGAGGTGCCACCGGATGAGCAAACAGTTGGGCTTTTCCCTTAGCCTCATGAGGAATCGGAGTGGTCAATAGCCGCTAATAACTTCCAGTTTCACCATGACCGGCCTTCTTGGCCAGACTCTGGATCCGCCCCATAACCTTACCCGGTTTCATCATTCCTGCAAAATACAAGAAAAAAAGTATGGTCAGTTTCTGAGTACGGGTAACTTCATTCAGATTCGAGCTGAGCACAATAAATTTGTCAGAAGGTCAGACGATAACTACTTAATCGTCCTAGATCCTGTGGAGGTGTGTTCCGGATGAGGCTCGATACTACAAAGGCAGCATCGTTGACAATTCTCTTCCAGGAGCCGGAGAAACTCCGGGCTTTCTTAATCCTGGTCTGGACCTCGTGATTGACTTTAAGAGGATACCTCCAGCAGACTGAAAAGGTTTGGGAAGTTAGTATTTTTCATGAAAATTACGGAAAAACTAAGGGCTCAAGTCCTCACCTTCTACCGAAAAGACGTCTGGGACGTCTATCTCTACGGAATCTATTGACCGAGATCGACCCCAATCGTCTGTGGCCCAGAACCAGAGGTCTTTGAAATTCTTGTTAGTCTAAAGACACCTAGAACGTCGGCGTAAGAAGAGAGGTAATACCAACCATGATGGGATTTGGGATTGACCTTCAATTTATACAATCTTTGAAGCTCCACAAAGGTCGGCTCACCTAGGACAGCTCGATGTTATATCACGTGAAGACCGGCTAGTATCCTCCAACTATTCAGATTCAGCTGACATAGAGCAACTTCCATCAAGGTAAGCATCCTCGAAGAATATGGCTGGATGGGCAGCCGCATACCGCACTCGAAGAAGGAAATGAGAAGAGCCACAGAGCAGACTCGGGCCGACTTGCGAATTCGGAAAGGCCTGGGACCTCAAGTGCTTTCTGTCTATGGGGACCTCGTACTGATGGTGGAGTACGCTCAAAGCATCTTCCGTGACAGTTGAAGGACGATCCATGTCCGGGGAAGACCAGTCTAATTCGCCCGATTCAGGATTTTTCCGGGGAATTCGGTGATGGTAAGTGTCATTTTCTTCTTGAGAATGGGTTGGAGTGGTATCTAATTCCTCTAAGCTGGCTACCCCTGAGCTGGAGGAAATTACTACAGCATGAGGAGTTTGGAAGTTTGGGGGCCGAGCTGAGGATGATTCGACGTCATACATTCCTAGCAATGGCAAGGTCTGAGAATGGCAGTTAGTAATCAGTTTGGGGGCACCACATACTCAAAGGCCATTCTAACTTCTGGTGACCTAGGACTAAAGTCTCTAAACGTCCTAGCAATGGCCAAAAATAGTAAATCTCTTCCTAAAACATCAAACCAAACACATGAAAAACAACAAACCTGGGAAAATCTGAAAATCAAACACCCTAACCCACAACCCATCATTCGACCGAGAAACAGATGCATCTTACACCACCCAACCAACCCGCAAAATCACACTACACATTTACAACACAGAACAAAGGTATAAACATGATAGAAAACATGAAGAGTAAGAGAGAATGAATACATGAACTTTCACAGGCAGCAAATGAAAACGAAAGGTATCAGAGATTGGGTAGAATGAGGTCGAGGAAAAAACTTAATTGATTTAAGAGGATGTATCGACAGTTGGTCTGGTCGGTCTTGAGGTTTGCTGATCTCAAAAAAATAGGGAAGAAGTCTCTTGCGCTTCGGAAGTGCTGGTTTTCATAAAAGAAATAAAGGTGTGTTGCTTCCCATTTTTGTAGACAGCTCGGGGCATTTCTGGCCATTGGATCAAAGAGGGGCCTCGAATGCGCTCCACTTGTCACTTTCAAATTCCATCTCCTCACACTCCAATGAACGACTGAGATTAGAAACCCTTCGGCTGCCCCTTAAGCGGTTGATTATTTTGGTTTTTGGCGGGAGGGTCGTGGATGCTCGACAAGTGTCACGACCAGATTAAACCCTAAAAATGATTTGATGGGCTTTATGAGGTAATGATGGTTTATGGTTTCCAATGGACGGCCACCAGAAGAGTAAAATGGGGCCGTCTAGATAAGCATCAGAATCCTCAATGACCGAACATATGAAGATGACAAGGACTGCCTGATTGGTAGCCGAGGTAGTTTTCTCTGTGGCTCCTAGAGGCAATCACCATCCGCTTGATCAGCACAAATCTTACTTTGTAGTTCCCGGTACCAACCCGCAAAACTCGTTGAAGCCGAGAACTATGGGACATATGTTGATGGTGTTTTTTTATGACAAAGTATTTGAACAGTACGACAATGGCAAAGATGGAATTTCTCCATTTTGGGAGGACAAATGTTTTGAGGATATTAGCCATCCTTCGACCACGCATGGTGTTCGGACCCGGCTTCCTGGATTCGACCGACTTGAGGACACAGTATGGTGTAGATTTCAGACCGACAACATCAGAGCCGAGACCGACCATTTTTAGCCCGATAGCTCGGTTCGGTCATATCATTCATATTGTATCGGGAGAATGAGCTCGGATATTTCGGGTCAGTTCGGAGTAGTAGTGTTGGAGTAGTTCAACACAATGTTTGGATGTCCACATGACGCCCGACGTGTGACCGGACTGTTTGGAATTTTCCCTCTGACATGTACCACCGTATGAGAGATCTTTACAGGCTGTCATCGTAATTGTGGAGTGTGGCAGTGTATAAAACATGGTGATTTGATTTGGAGTCAGATGGCAGGCTTGCTTTTGGCGAGGCAGTTTGGGGTAGAGAGCCCGTCAATTAGCCGGAGATCCATGTGGCTGACGTCATAGAGATATGAGAATAATGTTGTATTTCTCTTAGTATATAAAGAGAGGATAATCTCATTTGTATAGGTTGGTTAGCAAAAATCTCACTAAAAGTACTATATGTAAAACAGCACGAAAGCAAACAGCTCGGTAACACTTGACCACCCTAGAAAAGAGGTCGGCCGAGCTCGGTCTAGTAATAAAACCAATACTCTACTTTGTTCCCGTGGACGTAGGCTGGATTATTCCGCTGAACCACGTAAACCTCTTGTCGATTTTGTGTTTGTTTCGTCTTCTGCTAAATTTTCTTTTGGTCCCCTATAACTAAACAAATTCACGGTTGGATGAGGATTGTTCCGGGAGCATTATCCCAAAATTGCCCCTGGAACGAAAATCACCCGTCAACATATAAAGATCCTTATAATTATTTCTCTTAACGTATTCATGCACTATCGATTGCGTATCCAGAAATTTCAGTTAGTGTGGGGATAAATTTTTTTCTTACCAAAATACTATATAATGAATTCATACATATTTTTTTGAAATTACAAGATGATCTCTATACTTTTGAAAATTATGAAATAGCCCCTAGTTTCTAAACTTATAAATTAACCCAAAATTTTCAGAATTATATTTTTATCCATAATTTCTAAAAATACCAATTTACCCTACAAATTTAAGTAAAAATTTACTTTTAAAATTATGTATTTTAAGTTTATGTAATATATTATATACTAAATTTCCGCTAATTTATTGTATATTTAATCATTTTTTTAATTAAATTATTAAAAGTCTAGTGTTAAAACGCAATATTTTTGCTTTGAATAACTAGAACTAAAAAAAAAAATATATGCAAAATATTAATACAAATTTTTTATATTTATATTAATATGTGAATATTTTACACATAACAACTATACAAAATGTGGTTTAGTAAAAGAATCACTACAAATATATCAATAAATTAGAAGATCAATAACAAAACCTAAGTATAAATATAGTTATTTTTATTTTTATTTTTATTTAAATGTAGTGGAATATCTATTCTTTTGTAAATGGAAAAACACATAAATGAGTGGATTTAAAATGAAAAATAGTCAATTATCTATACACATATAAATTAAATATAATTATTTTAGATATATTTAAGAAATAAGATTGATGCAAAAGTGTATTGGAATTTTTTTTTAATTAATTTGGACTTGAGCCTACATATTATATTAAGAAATACAACTCAAAAAATTAATAAATAATATATTTATGGGTGTTGTTTAATTATTTAGATTTTCTAATATATATATATATAATTTATATAAAAAAAATCCCCCACTGGGCCCCAAGTGGCTCCACCATATGTATTTTTAGCATATTCAAAAAAAATTTGGTATAAGTGCTTAATTTAATAAATGAATCCCTTGTTGAAAAGGATTTCATGATTTTGAACCGATTGTAAGTTCTAAGTTTATCTATGAAGAGCATATATATAAATGGAGTTTTTTATATGTATAATACTTATCAATAAGACCTCACTAGTAAATGCTATAAGATCTCATGCATTGGAACCCTTGGTTATTAATTTGAATCCATTAATATGAAACATTTTTTTCTTTTCCAAGTGAAATCCCTTAATAAATGAAATAACGAAAAATTGATTTTGTTGTTGTGGAATCAGAAGCCTTCTTATATTATTGCATGTATTATTCGAGGCTATTAGAGTATGATCTACTTTTTGGGGAATACAAGTGAAAGCAAAACAAACATCATGACTGGTTAAAAAAAACACTGACTCGATGCAATGTCTTTTATCTTTTAATATATTAGAGTTGGTGTTTTTTCTTTTTGTCTATCCTAATATTAATAACATCAGTACAATTTGTATAAAAACAATCTTTTATATGGTAAGTGTGTGTATTCAAATGTCGCCGACTAGTTGTCAATCACAGTTTCAGATTAATGGAAATCAAGAAAAATCGATGAGAATTTATTATCATAAAATTATAAAAAAAAAAAATGATTGTTTTTTTGTGACAATACTGTTGGAGTTTACTAAGGTCCCAATGATCAATAAACAAGCATAAAACACATGTGAATACATACGAGGAGTGTCCGCGGAATACTCACATCGATCGTTGAGCGATGCGAGAGGCAACAAAAACGAATTCTGCTCACTATTTTGCTTGGCAGTCCACTGTCACAGTTCACTGAATTTTCGGCCATTGTTGCTCAAGAATCCAAGCTCCAAGCTTCGTCAAACGATTCCCGGCTCATGGTGGACTTCCCTATCACCTTCGCATATCTCTCGGAGTGCTAGCTCTTGTGATTTTTGCCACAAAAATCACACACTCATGCTTCCCTAGCTCACGGTTTCTTGACAGAAACCAGTGAAGTTTTTGCCCCTCCATGGGCGTGAAGAAGAGAGAGATGAGAGGAAGAGAGAGTTATGTGAGAGAGATGCAAAAGTGTAATAGATTAATGATTTCTAAAATCCTTTTACCATATACAACTTTTTGATTTACAAAAAGTCAAGCAAATAATGCTTTCCATAAACTCACATCAAGTCACATCACTCAATCAAGTTGTCAAGTCACATCACTCAAAGTGACATGTGATTTGACGCTTGAAGTGACGCTAGATGCGACTAGCAATTTGACGCTTGATTTGACTTACGTGCCGCACTCGAATTCGAAATGCGAATGGGCTCGCAAATAATCCCGGGCTTGGGTTCGCTAATTCCAAATTAACGAATTTTCCGTTGCGTCGTAATTAAATGATTACGCCTAGCGAAATCACTATTCACGTCGCTAACGAATTAATTCTAAATTAATTTGTTCGCCCGAATTAAAATCCAATTTTAATTCCGCGTCGAAATCTAATTTCGTTTAATATATCAAATATATTAATTTCTCGATTAATTCCAAATTAATCGGTATCTCTCTTTAAATGATATTTTATCCCAGATAAAATATCTCTATAATCAATCCTAGATTAATTTTCTCTTTCGTCTAATTAATCCCATATTAATTTAGAGTGCGAGTCATACATCATCGGTGAATCTTCGGGAAGCGACCCATGAGATCCCCAGATATGTTGGCAGTAAATTCGGTCGTCGGACTATCCGAACACGTAAGTACCTCGTACTACGTTTGTACCGATTTACAAGACAAGGTTGGCTTCTAGCAAAGCGCCATGCCTACCCAATTCTCCAGAAATATCCTTACAGGAATAAAGGATCTATATCAGGCGTAGTATACGTAGTATTACGTATTTCGATCCAGTATCGGATGATCACATGCAAGGCCTGTGGCTGGTACAGTGTCTGCCCCGTACGAAGCATATATCGGATTACGAGCAACTAGTCTCTTATTATCGGATAATCATGACCAAGTCATATTATCCCGACGGTTGCAACCTTTTTAGAGAACCAGTTCTGTATCCCTACTCGATCATCAACTCCATATGACTGGAATGACACTTCCGTCTTGACATCACACCCAACACACTATGATTCTCAATATACCAAGCATTGGCGTACACAGAACCTGTTAAAGTCCTGGACGACCGCAACCAAAGTATATTGATTGTCGCAAGTGTTAGCGGTGCAAGTCTCAGGTTAAGACCAAATACACCTACTCTGATTTCGGATTTCCATAGACACATAGTCATACTACCAATGGAATTCCGAGGGGTCTATCCAGAGCGAAGTTGTTTCCTGTACCATCGGTAAAACACAACCTCCTATTACACTTGCATGAGTATCCTATACCCAAATATATGAGAACTATGCCGTTGTGCCCTCACAACGCGCGCAAGTGTAATACTAGTCTTTTACGTATTCATCGATATCCAATCTCGATAATACTCTGACTAGGGATATTTAATGATTTATCCTTCGTGGATTGATACTGTCTCATATCATTCTCAATCCAGGAACAAATCATAGGGACCTCCTATCATTTATACATCTAGGTGATCTAATCACAAATGATAAGAGTGCAATCTCATTTGTCACATAGTTAATTTGTACAACAACACCATAATCTGTACAAATAGTGACGTTATGGGTCATAATTGTCCAACAATCTCCCACTTGGCCTATAGCCAGTCACTTGAGTGTCTTACACCCGAACTATGAACGGTTGGCTCAAATTGCTGAGAAAAGCTTTCGTCAGCGGATTTACATGATTATCGTCTGATGCGATTTATTCGATCATCACATCGCCAAAATGTATGATCCGAATGAATCAGATGAATATCAAAGTATGTATCTGGATCGTTGATGAGACCATTAATTCTTTAGCCTGTGCTAACGCCTAGCTCAGCTGCTAACATAATTATATCTAATCTAATTAGATTTGTTATCGACCCAAATGGCTTCTATTGCCGCCTCAGCTACAGCAATAACCAGCATTTGTTGTTTATTCGGTAACAATATCTTGCTTGGAAGATTTCCAGCTCACTGTACCGTTATTCAAACTGTATAGTACCATTTGTGACTTTTAATCGTCTTTATCGGTTAGGAAACTTGCAGTAGTGAACCCAGTCACTTCAAGTTCTTCTTCTCCATAGTTTAAGACAGCATCATTAGTTCTCTAAGATACTAACGAATGTTCTTAACATCAATCCAGTGACTATCACTGGATTGGCCTGGCCTGTGAATCCATATGCTCAAAGGCGTATGAGACACCAGGTCGCGTACATTTTTCAATGTACGAGTTCTCGGAGAGTTTTCGAAAGCCAGCTTTCACCTATAGTATTATGGGAATATCATTTCCAAAAAATGACATATTATCATTATTTTATAGGACAGTATTGTCAGTGCGCTCCCACTAACCCTCTTATATACACAAGAATCATTTTCATTTTGAATTAAATCATAAACTATTATGATTTAATCAAAACGATTATTCCAAGAACCTGATGTTTGCTTCAATCCAAACATGGATTGAATAACCCGCAATCCTTGTTTGCTAGTTTTGGTACGACAAAACCGACAGGATGTTGTAAACATCCTCCAAAAGGTTTCCTTTTCAGGAAAGCGATTTTCCCGTAAAGCTGTCATATTTCATAAATGAAACACGCAGCTTTAGCAAGCATTATCCAAATGGATTTACTGTGGCAACAGGTAAAAGTTGAATCGTAATCAACACAATGTTGATAACGATACCTTTCGGCTAAAAGCCTAGCTTTAAATTGGTATGTTGCCATCCATGTACGTCTTCCTTGAAGACTTATATAGTACCAGTGGGCACAATGCCTTGCGGTACATCAACTAGTTTCCAAACATAGTTGATATACATGGAATCCATTTCGGATTCATGAAACTTTGTCATAATTAGGGAGTCAATACCTTGTATCACTTCCTCATACGTAGTCAGTTGGTATGCCTCAATAAGATTGACATCTTTATGAGGTGAGATCAGAAACCCATACCCCAGGTTGTTTTCTGACTCTCTCCGACCTACGCGGTTCTTGTGTATTCGAAGATTATTGGTAATAGTTTCATCCTTGATGAACTATTTATGTTCCATTAAGGAATGGGAGCCTTGAATAGTATTACTCCGATTTTCATCGAGTTTTACTATCCTCCCACTTACCACTGCATATCGGTATTCCTCTCAGGAAAACCGCATGGTGAGCAACAATCTAATTATTCTCTTGCGAGTTGTATAAGTACTATACTTTGGTATCCTTAGGATAACCTACAATTGGCACTTATCCAATTTGGGTTTTAGTTTGGTATCTTCCAAACGTATGCCTAGCATTCCCAAATATTCAGGAATGAGAAACCCGGTTTCTTTCCCGTTCATATCTAATATGATATCTGTCAAACAGATTATTATGGAACCTTATTCTAAATAAGTTCTGCACTGTTTATGCTTATCCGTTGAAGGAAATGGTAGCTCAGAGCGACTCATGATTAACCTTTATCATGTCCAACAAAATTCGGTTACTCTGTTCGGACACACCGTCAAACTGACGTGTTCCGGGAGGACTCCTCATTTGAAAGAATACTTTACTCTTTCAAGTATATAAGTAACTTATTGCTTAAGTATTTTCCATTACGGTCTTACCGTGACGGTATAATACTATAGCCGATCTGTTTGTCTATTTTCGTGTCGAAACTATAAAAGTTTCTGATTTGTGTTCTTCAAAAGAAACACATAACCATAACGCGATGCCACATCCATATAGGTCACGAAATATTCTTATCCACCTCTAGCCTAGCTAGACATGGGCCTACTTGCTTCACTATGAACTAGGGCTAACAGATCAGTGGCATTTACACTTTTACAAGTAAAAAGTGTTATAGGCACATTGCCCAATAAACTAGATTCGTAGACTTTATTTGATTGGGATCAAAACAGTCCGAGTACCCACGCTCCAAAAGTGTGGATATACGATTATTGATTCATTGTGTCCCAGAAATCAATGCCACGATATGATTCTCCTGATCAAATCAGTTTGAGCTGTTTGTTTGTCATGTTATATATTTGAGATTTATTTATATTCAAAATATAAATTCTGTTATTCACATCTAATGTGTTTATCTCAATATCATCTTTATATAATGAAACACTTTAGTGTTCTAGAATATAAAGGTTCACCCACAGCGGGTTAAACACTGATATGGAGATAATGTTTCTAGTCAAACTAGTTACATTATAACAATATCCTAATTTAAGTACAAACCGGAATGGTAGTTCCTAATTAGGTATCTACGGTTAAAATAGCGACTTTCGTCCCGTTTCCAATTCACAGATAAATCTCTATTGAAGTCAGTATCCTGTTCAAAATAGATTCTGAACATCAATATATATATATCACACTAAGTATCTAAAATCCAATTTTAATACTAGTAGTGAATATATTTTGACAAACATATTTGAAGTCAGAGCCTTGCTCGTCTTCATTTCCTTCATGTTTGCTTTGTTCAAACGGCAGTCACGCTTCCGCGATCCCGTTTGCCACATTTAGGCAGACATTTTGGGATATGTCCTTTATCTTCCCAGAAGATTATAATGATTTTTCCTTTGCCCTTTTCAACACTTCAGAAGCCTTTGGCCAAGCCTCGGACTTCTAGAATATCGAAGTAAGGTGCGCCTTGCGCTACTTGCCTAATTGCAAATTTTGACTTTATCTCCTTGAGAATAGTCATTAACTCTCCAAGAGTTAAGTATTGCAATTTAGTACTTCTAAGATTCCAAGGATAGATTCTTTGAAGATCCTTCAATTTCATTATCATACTTTAAAGATCTAATCCTTAGTTCTGATTCAGAAATTAAGGAGTCTACTGTGACAAGTTTAATGGATTAAGCATTTAAGTTATCATTACATGATCTTCCAAAGATCATGCTCTACTATTTGCTTAACTTCGGGCTTAGGCCTAATATGTTATTTTATCAAATAAAGTAACTTATTAGTTTCCAGGACCATCCTGAAATTTTATTCCCAATTTGAAAAGTAAACCATTTAAATACATTTTCCCCAGGATTATGTTTTAAATGTTAATCTTTCATTTTTTTCTTGATTTTAATAGTCCAACTATTTAATCAACGATTTTGGTACTAATTATTATAATGATTACAATAGTCCAACTATTTAATAAACTATAACTTTATAGATTAAAATCAATTATATTGATTACTATAATCCAATTATAAAATTAACTATAAATGAATAGTTTGAATATAGTCCAACTATTTATTAAGACAACAATTTAAATATTAGTCCAACTAACATTTAATATATTTGACGAATGATATTTGAATGAGCGCGTATGGTAAGTAATTAAACGAATATTGCAAATTCAATTCTTGCCTCCCACTATTTTTCGGCGAGCCTCTAACCCTCTGTCGAGTACTCGGGAAACCGTGTTTCCTAGTGGGCTAGGATCCCGTTAAATATCACACAATCTTGACTTTGGCCAACAAATTGTATGATAATTAACTAGGTAGATCTCTAAGATTGATTGGATCCAATCCAATTCCTAGATCCGGTAGGGGGACATCCAAGTCCGAAACATATATCTTATATATGCCAACACATCCAATGTATTACCTAACCTTTTTCCTCTGAATCAACTAAGCATTGGCTTTGGCACAACAAACTTAGTGATCCCAGTCAAGCGCGACCCATTGACCATGGAAAGCTTCGTAATCAATGTCGATGGACAAGAAGTGGTCTTGACTTTGGCCAACAAACCACAACTTGGACAAGACACTGACATGGAACAAAGCTCTCATGATTCAAACACATCTTCGACGGACAAAGGCCTTGACTTTGGCCAACAAGCCAATGCCAGTCTCGGATATTGAGTAAGAATCACTCAATGGAAGGAAAGACGCTTAATATTTTGCGAAGGTTTTTCGAGTACAAATTGGCAACCAATTTATTATCTTTGTTAAGGTCTCATCATCATACACCCTTAAGCATGCATTCTAAACACATAATAAAGCGCATATGAATAAAATAATAATGATATGCTGATGGATACTTTACACAATGATCCTAGATCAAATCTCTCAATTTCTCTCTCCCGCTAGCACATGTATTTGCTTCTACCCGTTACACTACACTTCTAAAGAAAACTCATTTACATTGAGGGGAATATGTGAGAAGAGAATACAAAGAATAAGGAGGTAATAAGGCTGGACACGCAGGTCCAATTAATAAATCAAATTTATTACAACAATTTCTAAAATTGTCCCACCCATCTAATATCCATCCGATATACATTATTCATGCATCGCAACCATGTATTCACACAAGCATGTTATCAATCAATCTAATCAAATTAATTAATCTGATAATTAGTGATCATCCAATGTTCAAACAACGATTTGATTTTGCGCGAGACAAACTCGTTTTGCGAATAAGTACTCAAAGTACGAATTCTCGAATTAAATTAAACTACATAATTAAATCCAATTCAATTTGTATTTAATTCTAATTCGCTTATTTAATTCCAAATTAAATACTACACTTTATTAATAAACCTTTACGATTTAAATTCCAAATTTAATCATTACGGGTCTCAAAGCCCGATTAACGTCCAACGTCAATTTAATTAAAGTTCAATGGGCTTTTAATTAATTTCTTAAGGCGTGGACTTTTGGTCAACTCGGGTCAAACCGAATAACCAAAATCCAATCCGAGAGTTACCCCATAAGCCCAGAAATCAATTTTGGCCCATTAGGCCCAATTAAACTTTAAAGGTCCATTAGTCGCATTTGGGCTTTACGGAAGCAGTTTTGGGCCCAATTGGATCCAACCAATTTTGCCTAAACCCATCTTAGTACAACCAAGCCATATAAGCCCAATTACAACACAACAAGCCCAAATCCAATTTAAGGCCCAATTAATTAAACACAAAAAATTCCAAATTTCATATTTAATTAACCAAAGTGTATTACACAATTAATTACCCAATTAAAATTTCTAAAACATTAGTTAGCCTAATTAATCATGCTCAATTACATCAATTAGTGTCCAACACATTTTGATCAAAAATCAAACCCATTCATGCTTCTTTATGTCTCGGTAATATTGGGGATTTTATGTCCGATTCGAATTCAATCCAATTAATTCCACAATCGACATTAAATCAACATCCCGAATGATTTCCAACACATCCAATGATCAAAAAATCAAAATTCACCAAGACAACATTTAGGGCACCATTCGGCCAACACCAAAAAATTGGGGAAATTTGTTCCAAATACAATTTCAACAAATTGATCCAATCAATCTTCAATTCAAACACATTTAAGCATACTAATTCATCCAATTTTATTAATCATGCTCAAAATAATGTTTACCCAAATTTTAAGCCCTAAACTTTTTCATGCTTTTCATTGCTCATGATACCATTGTTGGAGTTTACTAAGGTCCCAATGATCAATAAACAAGCATGAAACACATGTGAATACATACGAGAAGTTCGCGGAATACTCACATCGATCGGTTGAGCGACGCGAGAGGCAACAAAAATGAATTCTGCTCACTATTTTGCTCGGCAGTCCACTATCACAGTTCATTGAAATATTCGGCAATTGTTGCTCAAGAATCCAAGCTCCAAGCTTCGTCAAATGATTCCCGGCTCATGGGTGGACTTCCCTATCACCTTCGCATGTCTCTCAGAGTGCTAGCTCTTGTGATTTTTGCCACAAAAATCACACACTCATGCTTCCATAGCTCACGGTTTCTTGACAGAAACCAGTGAAGTTTTTGCCCCTCCATTGGCGTGAAGAAGAGAGAGATGAGAGGAAGAGAGAGTTATGTTAGAGGGATGAAAAAGTGTAATAGATTAATGATTTCTAAAATCCTTTTACGATATACAAATTTTGATTTACAAAAAGTCAAGCAATTAATGCTTTCCATAAACTCACATCAAGTCACATCACTCAAAGTGACATGTGATTTGACGCTTGAAATGACGATAGATGCGACTAGCTATTTGACGCTTGATTTGACTTGCGTGCCGCACTCGAATTCGAAATACAAATGCGCTCGCAAATAATCCCGGGCTTGGGTTCGCTAATTCCAAATAAACGAATTTTTCGTTGCGTCGTAATTAAATGATTACGCCTAGCGAAATCACTATTCACGTCGCTAACGAATTAATTCTAAATTAATTCATTCGCCCGAATTAAAATCCAATTTTAATTTCGCGTCGAAATCTAATTTCGTTTAATATATCAAATATATTAATTTCTCGATTAATTCCAAATTAATTGTTATCTCTCTTTAAATGATATTTTATCCCAGATAAAATATCTCCGTAATTAATCCCAGATTAATTTTCTCTCTCGTCTAATTAATCCCAGATTAATTTAGAGTGCAAGTCATACGTCATCAGTGAATCTTCGGTAAGCGACCCATGAGATCCCCGGATATGTTGGCAGTAAATTTGGTCGTCGGACTATCCGAACACGTAAGTAGCTCGTACTACTTTTGTACCGATTTACAAGACAAGGTTGGCTTCTAGCAAAGCGCCATGCCTACCCAATTCTCCAGAAATATCCTTACAGGAATAAAGAATCTATATCAGGCGTAGTATTCATAGTATTACGTATTTCGATCCAGTATCGGATGATCACATGGAAGGCTTGGGGCTGGTACAGTGTCTGCCCCGTACGAAGTATATATCGGATTACGAGCAACTAGTCTCTTATTATCGGATAATCATGACCAAGTCATATTATCCCGACGGTTGCAACCTTTTTAGAGAACCAGTTTTGTATCCCTACGCGATCATCAACTCCATATGACTTGAGTGACACTTCCGTCTTGACATCACACCCAACACACTACGATTCTCAATATACCCAGCATTGGCATACACAGAACCTGTTAAAGTCCTGGACGACCGCAACCAAAGTATATTGATTGTCGCAAGTGTTAGCGATGCAAGTCTAAGGTTAAGACCAAATACACCTACCCTGATTTCGGATTTCCATAGACACATAGTCATACTACCAATGGAATTCCGAGGGGTCTATCCAGAGCGAAGCTGTTTCCCGTACCATCGGTAAAACGCAACCTCCTATTACACTCGAATGAGTATTCTATACCCAAATATATGAGAACTATGCCGTTGTGCCCTCACAACGCGCACAAGTGTAATACTAGTCTTTTACGTATTCATCGATGTCCAATCTCGATAATACTCTGACTATGGATATTTAATGATTTATCCTTCGTGGATTGATACTGTCTCATATCATTCTCAATCCAGGAACAAATCATAGGGACCTCCTATCATTTATACATCTTGGTGATCTAATCACAAATGATAAGAGTGCAATCTCCTTTGTCACATAGTTAATTTGTACAACAACACCATGAAAACGACTTCAGATTGGATATATCTGGAACAAAACCCACTTTTTCCTCTCTCTCTCTCTCTCTTAAAAAGAAATTGGGATGTTACAACTCTCTTCCATTAAAAGAATTTCATCTTTGAAATTAACGTAACCCGATGGTAAAAAAAAATGGGGATACTTGTTTCGCTTATTTTCTTCACTCTCCCAAGTAACTTCCACTTTCTAGTGTCTACACCATAAAATCTTCACCAAATGAATCGTCTTATACTCCAGTTGTCTCAGCTCTCTAGCTAGAATTCCTACTAGTTCTTCATATGTCAAGTCATCTCTCCCGTAAAAATATGAGAAGAATCTTATATGTACCTTATCAACATGGACACATGAAAAATATCATGAATCTTTAGCAACTCTGGTAGCAATATGAGTTTGTAAGCAGCTGGCCCAACTCGCTCTAAGATCTCACAAGGCCCAATAAACCGAGTACTTAACTTCCATTTCTTGTAAAATATCATGATATTTTTTCAAGGCGAAACTTTCTAGAACATTTTATCACCCATTTGGAAGTCAATGTCCTTTCTTTTTAGATATGTGTAGCACTTCTTGTAAGGATTTTATGGCGAAAATCCGGTAACGCAGTGGAATCGCGGAAAATCAAAATTTTCCGATTTCAAAATTTTTCTTAGATCAATTAAATAAATTTATTTTTTTAATTACCCAATTATCAAATTCTGAAAAATTACACAAGAAATCAAATTTCTTGGTAATTACCCCAATACTTTCCAAATTGATCATTTTAGTCCTAAAATTGTAAAATACAATTTTGGATGATTCTAAATAATTTCTAAAATGATTTCCAACATGTCCAACATATCAAAATTAGATTGCAATAAAATCCCCAATTTTTGCCTAATTGCCGAACAACCCCAACATTTTTCAGTTTTTACAATTTGGTCATTTTATGTTCAAAACATGCCAAGATCAAATCCAATCAACCCAAAAATTAATATGCATCATATAAATATCATAATACATCACATATATGAAAAGCCCCAAATTTTGAAAGGGTTAAAAACCCTAATTTTATAATTTCTTCAAATTGACAAATCTTACCAAATCCATTAAATCCATCACTTTAATTTAATCTAAACCACACCAAACAAGTCTCACCATCATGAAACAACTCAAGAATAATTATAGATCATCAATGAGTGGCTTATTAACTCGAGAATGGCAACATGATTATCAAATAATCAAAAGTAAGCCATTGAAACCATTTCAAGCTTACTTTATAACCATACATGCATTCATCTTTCATACAAGTTCACAACCAATTAAAACACAAACTATAAGTGTAGAGATAACATCTGAGCAACATATGTTGTAGCTAAGCATGTTAGAAACATTTTCTATGTTGGAAGATTTAAAGAAAAAACTTACAAAACTCAAAAATTTCCAAGTTTTTCTTCTTTGCCTTCAAACTTTTTCTCTCGACTCTTTTGTGTTTGTTTTTGTAACTTATGAACCCTAAACCTAATGAAAATGAAACAAAATAATATATACTTCACAAAACTACCCTTGGCCGAAATTGTGTAAGTATAAAATATCTAGATATTATTTTTTGTTTCAATTAATTTGCTTTATTAACTTGTATCTTTTATCATTACTAATTTAATGAAATTCAATAAGTCAACAAAAGCAACTCAAGGCATTTCCAAAAAAAAAAATCAAAACTTAAGATATTTATATTTTTAATTAATTTAATTATTTAACAATTAAATAATTAAATAATTATTTAAATACAAATATTTTAAATATATGTATAATATTTACTTTAAATATCCAAATACATATATATTTATGATATAAGTCAAATATCACAATTTGACATTTAATTAATGCGTATTTAATAAAATCTATCATTAAATACAAATACACATCAATTAGGAAATGACTATTAGATCCCATCGTATGTATTTTTCGTTTAACCTTTAAACGACTTATAAATAAGCAGTATTATTCATAAAAGTTATCCTAGTGCTCTACGAGTATATTTCACTAGTGAGACTCTATAGATTCAGGCATATCTGTCATGAAATCCAATTTTGTGTCCATAAATTACCCACCCGTAAATTATGACGACCACAGATAACTCGCTGAATCATACAGGCCGAGGTCAAGACATATGTATAATTCTTCCGTCATATGTATCTGGATATATCCCAAAGATATAGATGTAAACGTCAAATCTCTATAGGGACAATCCCATCGACGTCTCTAGTAGTAATATCTAAAAGAACACTTAGAACTGACTTCTAAAGTGTACCACGGGCCTATTGATTTTATCTGATTGCTAATCATATATGGACTACCTATGCTCTGTACACAGAACTGACGGATCCTATCTCGACACACACAGGACACCCTGAGGATCTGTCCACACCCATTGAACAAGCAGAGGTATGATCTAAATAGATCGGTGACGTCACTGCTATCTAAGTGTGGAAGATGTATCATGTGCCTACAGTGGTATCTCAAGTCGAAGAATCACAAATACTACTCAACCCGAGAAGATTCTTATTGACGTTGGTGTACCATCCATTAAGAGTCTTCGGTGAGTCTTTCAGTGTTTATCCGCTATAACACCTACACGTCTATACGAGTCTCCAAGACTCATGGTTCATTGAGAAACCATTGGAATCATATATTCCAGTATACGACATGTACCGGTCTCAACAAGTTTACTTTACTGACCAAGTAGTGTAAACCGTGACCAGGAACAGTCTAAGAATGACAACGTCATGATACAACTCAATGTCAGTTGCGAAGCTTTTGCAACTGTATCATGAATAATCATCTTAAGGTCTATTACGTCTTTACCATATAAGAAGATATATTATATTATAGAAACTGCTCATTTTATTCATAATAAAACGTTTACAATAGTATTTACAATGAAATATAACCGAGAATTGGCGCTCTGAGCACCAACCCCAACAAAATCTCCCACTTGCTCTAGTGCCAATATCGATTGTATCAAATAAATTCGGAGGTATGGCCTTCGTAAGCGGGTCTGCTACATTATCTTCACTCGGTACCTTGCACACGACAATATCCCCTCGCGACACAATCTCTCGAATGATGTGGTACTTGCGTTCGACATGCTTCGACTTCTGATGCGCTATCAGTTCCTTTGCTTGCGCAATGGCTCCAGTATTATCACAGTATAATGAAATCGCATTCTCGATACTTGGGACCACTCCCAATGTAACGACCGGTAGTTTTTACTACTGTACTTAGTTATACTATTTTATACGGGATAAAGACATATAAAATAAATTATATTGAGACTCAAATACACTTATGAAACGATTTTGGGGACAATCGGTAAATTCCTCGAAGTCCCGGGACGAGACTGTACAGAGTTTCCTTTGGA
Organism: Zanthoxylum bungeanum; assembly: GCA_019454045.1. Lineage (NCBI taxonomy): Eukaryota > Viridiplantae > Streptophyta > Magnoliopsida > Sapindales > Rutaceae > Zanthoxylum > Zanthoxylum bungeanum. The sequence goes on along the minus strand of SKCR01038816.1, from coordinate 14,277 downwards.
CAACCCGTGGTATTTGGGGCGTAACCTTTTCATATGAACTCAAATTCTTATGAATTTTATATCATGGGAAAGCTGAGATCGAGATCTACAACTTTCACGTTGAATAGTTTTTCAAATTTGGACCAGAAATAGGTCAAAAATACAAGTAAAAATTCAGATGAATAGGCTTTTGGACCCAAGTGATAAATCTCAAAACTTCTCCTCTTTTCTACAACTCTTCTACGTTATTCCTTATATCATTTAAGTCCCACTATATAAGAGGGATACTATTCAAGGTTTAGGGGATTTGGAAAACAAAAAGAAATAAAGAAATAAGAAGCATTGTCGTGAGAAAGGAAAGAAGAAAAAGAAGAGAATGGGAAAAAAGAAAAGAATAAGGAGAAAGAAAAGAAGAAGAAGAAGGATAAAGAAGTAAGAAACAAAGAATGGAAAAGCTTGGCAACCATGGAAACTTGGGCAATCAATAGTAAGAGGTGAGAAACCCATAACCCAAATTTTTACTTAAATTATAAGTTTGATGATTCGATGTTTGTGTTGTGTTAAGAACTTGGTTGTGATGATGATAATATGATTTTGACAAATAAAGGAATGGAAAAAATTGATGAGTCTTAATTTGTGAAGATGTGGGTAAAACTTGGTGAAGTGTATGTAATGGATTAAGAATTGAATTAATGATGAATTGGTAGTTTAGTTGATGAAAAATTTGATGTTACATGATATATTGTGTATTGATTTTTAGTATGGAAGCTTTGGAATGGAGTAGAGTTGGATGATTTGAGCTTTGGATGAGTTTGGAGAACCAAAACAGAATCCTGGAAACCCAGGTCGCGTTGCGACGCAAGAGGAAAATGGTGATTGGAATTTGGGCATTGCGTGTCACGACGCGCACGGGTTTGCATCCCGACGTGAGACACAGAATCTCCCCAAATTCAGTTTTAAACCCCCAGTTCCACCCTAGCGCGTTAGAGACCACCCTTGGGGTCTCGTATCAATTCATATACATATTTTACATCAAAATATGATTGTGACAAGCCTCGTATGTAAAACCTATTGATGTATCATGAAGCTTAGTTAGATATTAAGGTTTATTTTACTATATATATATACACTAATTAAGTTCCCGATCCCAGATTATCCTCAAGTATCGCAACTCTCTTCGGTAATGGATCCAGTACCAGCCAGATCCCAAAACAGTGAGTGGACCTTTTTCTCAAACTAATTTTATTAAGTTTTTGAATTCAGACTTATTTTTTCAGCACTTAGGGCATTAGCCATTACTTATTTACAGTTGTTTTTCAGATAATAGTGATTTAGAAAAGAAATATTTTTCAAACCTGAGTTTTATGTTTTCCGGGGCATGAGGGAAAAACTCACCCCAGTATGTAACTTGAGACAGTATGGAATTGACGGACAGAGAACATGTGCACATGTAGAGGACTGGGGGGACGGCAATACTTAACGCCCCTAGATCCTAGTTCAGGACTAGGGATGACAGATGCCCCGAAATCTTGGTTTCAGAGCTTGGGTGGTTGCATAGATCCGCACCCCCAATTCTAGTTTGTGGCTTGGGGGATGGCGATATGTAACGCCCCAAGAACACTAGTTGTAGAGACAGTAGTGGCATGCTTTGGGGGATGGCGATACGTAACGCCCCAAAGTCATGGATTTGCACTTTTGGCTATAGTTAGGCGTATGGGGGGACGGTGATACGTAACGCCCTCATACGTCAAGTTTTTCAGACAGAGACACAGATTTCAGAAAGCGTTTTTCAGTTTTTAGTTACAGTTTTCAGTAAGAGCTTTTAGAAAAGAAAGTTTCCAGAAATAGCAGTTTTATAAGAGATTCAGAATTTTAAAGCAGAAACCAGTTTTCTTATAAAGCTATTTCATGAGTTTTCGGTTTAGAACCAAATATTTTTATAATAGTTTTTCATTTTTAGTCCACTCACTTAGATCGTATAACGATCTTACCCCCACTCAAGTCTTTATGTTTTACAGAATTCTCGGAGGACGAGCTCGGGAGAACGGATACTGATGCAGTCACTAGGGATGGAGTCCACCAGTATGAGTCAGAGACATAGTGAGAGTCCAATTATAGTCAAGTGTGAGTCTTGTATAAGTCATGGTCGTGTGTAGTCATTGTACAACGGTTATTATTAAATACAATAATTAATATTGAGTTTGTTTTTTTTGTTCTTGAGTTGGGCTATGGTCCCACACAAAATATAGTCATATAAAGAAATGTATAGTAGTTTCTATTATGGTTAAATAGTCAGAGGCTTATGAGGTTAGTACTGCTATCCCTTGTTAGTAACATTTCCTAGATCGGAGATGTTATAAAGATGGTATCAGAGCATGGTTGTAGGCATTGCAATTTTGCATACCAGCCCGATGATGAGCCTTGTACGGAGGCACCACCTTTTAAGTCGCGGGAGTCGCGGGAAACGGAAAACGGAAGGGGAAAGTCAAGAATTGACGTATTGTAGGCTTGGTTAAATTATTGCACGAATCCGTTCATTACAAGTGGCATAAGTAAGGGACCATTCCGAACCCAACGGTTTAAGGTCTTCTATTGCGAGGGGTGAGTGCGGCCTTAAATCTTTGTCCCGGTTCACACCGGGTGGCGACTCCATTTTATTCTCCGGTTTAGTCCCCCGCGGGCTACTCCGTGCTCCCAACCGGGCCGCGAGCCCGAAACGGCGTTGTCCATTTTCTGTGTCCTACAGTCTGGCGACTCCACTGGGGATAGAGAATCAGCCCCGAAATAATGTCTTGTAATGTTTGTGATTTGTGCTTTAAATTAACCATGTCTACTGTGGGTTTAGGGAGTTTAATCAAAGGTATTAAGGCTAGGTGATGATTTGGTGTCTTCCTTCACTCACTACCTTTCTATAAGGAAAAGCTGTGAAGGCACCTAGATAATCATTCACCCGTAGCTCATTGTGATAGACTAATTTGGAGGACTCGTTGTTTATTCCTGACACCAAGCGATAAGAGCCTAAGAGGCTAGGTTATTTAAGAGAGCCTCGCTCCACCCTCCCTCTGGGGAATCTACAACGGGAAATCCATTTGACAGTCAGTCACACACCATAACTCGTTGGCACGTACCGTAAGGTATAAAAAAGGTGCGCTCACTTGGTCGCTCGAACCCTTGAGTGGGGAGTCCTAGTTGTGGGCAATCCTTCGTCAGCGAGAGCCTTTGTTTACATTCTTTTAAACCTGCATGCGAACCCTAATTGTATAACCAATAGAAATCATTTCTTTTATGCTTGTGTTTGGGACCATCATTATTTGGATTCAATTGGACTTTTTGTCAAAAGATATGAACTGGTTGGGCCATTTAAACTGGAACGAGTTCTTGTCCTTTGACATTTGGGCCAAAAGCTTCTAAAATACCGATGGGCCATTTTGTGTTTAGGCCTCTTATTATTTGAAGTCGTTTAGCCATGTTATCGCAAAAGTATAAACTTGTTGGGCCTTTTCAACTGGGACAAGTTTGCACCGCGCAATGATGTGATTGAATGCTTTAAAATGATGATAGGCCAACTTATATATGTATTTTCCGCATCACACGCATCTCAAGCATTTCATGCATACACGCGTCATGCTAACCCTTGTGTTTAAAAGCCATCATAGATACCCGTTGGGTTAGGGAAGAAAGAAGACTTGTCGAAAGACCATCAGCCAACATGGGCGAGTCAGCCAACGAGGGATCCCGCCTGGATCAATTGGAGACCAAAGTAATCGAAATTATTGAGATATTGCAAGTTTTGACCAATGTTGTGGTCAATTTGGCCGCACTCCGTATAGCCAATAACAGGGACAGATTGCAGCTGTATTTTGCCTGAGAGAAAGAAGACTGAGCAGTCACCGAGAGAATTAACAGAAGACCTAACCCAATGGGATAGGAAACATATGCATACATGCATACACGTAACTTGCATCCCTTGTTTTGTGTTTTATTTTTGCAGGTTTTAAACAGAAGGGAAGAACTAGCAGGAGGAAACACATGGCGCCAATGAGCACAATGAGGGTCTCACCCATCAAGAACGATTTCGAAGAAAAAAACAGGGAAATCGGCAAAGGCAAGCCAATTAAAAGCAGCAACAGTGCAGTCAGTTTCAAGAATGAATCGGTATCAGTTTCAAGAATGAATCAGTATCAGTTTCGGGAATGAACTAGTTTCGGGGAGGAATCCCAGGGTTGAGGCCCATATCAGTATGAGTTCCGGGAGTGGATCTCAATGGGCGAAGCCCACATTATCAGAAGATGACGGAAGAATTCTGTGAAATCAGTAAAAAAAAAAAAAAAAAAGAGAAAAAAAAGAGAGAAAAAAATGAGAGAGAGAAGTCTTTGATGGTTAGACATATGTCCGATGATGAAATTGTATGCTATAGGGAGAAACCCTAGAAATGATAAGTGAGAGACGTGCTCTCGTCCGGTATTCTGAATGGATTGATCTCAGTTAGACTCATGAGCACTTGATTACGGAATCCTAGCAGTATAAGCATGAGTAGTTATCGAGGTGACTAGTTGAAGAGATGATGTATTAGTGAATGACCGTTTGCCTGGGTGTCCACACTTGTTTACTGATGCTATGATATATGATATGGTTGGAAATAAAGAAAAAAAGTCTCTGAAATAAAAAAAAGAAGAAAATGCCCAAAAAATAGCCCGAAAACTTGAGTGAAAACAGTTAGAAAAATAGAGAAAATGGCGAGCGGAAGCCACGGGTGAAAACAAACAAAACAGCGGAAACAGCGAAAACAGTGAACCCGTGAAAACAACGGACCAGTGAAAACAGAGAAAACAGTGAACCTGTGAAAACAGTAGAAACAGCGAACCAGTGAAAACAGCAAAATGATATCCCTTCCGGCACCGTGGAACGCACTCCCGGAAAGCGACTTAAAAGGTAAGACCTGAGGGCACCCTTTTATTTGTTATCCTTTATTTTTAGTTATTTTATTGTTTTATTTCGCATGATTATTGTGAATTGGTGCATGATGTGATTTCCGGGTGAACGGAACATGTGTCCTCTCTTGTGGTATATCGGATGGAAACCCGGACGTAAATTCCGTAGCCGAATCCGAATAGACAGTATTGCGGTTTGCACTCGGGATACAATGCCACGTATCACTTGAGAGACACACGTATTTCGTTTCATCCAAACCTTGTATTTGAGCATGATTTAGTCTAGTATGTTATTTATTCCTTAAGCATGATTAGGTTGTTAGTATGTTATTTCCCTATGTATGTTATAGTTATTTACTTCGCAATAGGAGTTTTATCTACGTTTGCTTAGGTTGTTGTTTAGTTTTCATGTTTGATAAATGTAACATGTTCGTTGTGTTTTTAACTTTATGAACGTGAATTAGATCTAGGTTAATCTCAGACATGTATGCTGTGTAGACTTGGTTAAATTATTGCACGAATCCGTTCATTACAAGTGGCATAAGTAAGGGACCATTCCGAACCCAACGTTTTAAGGTCTTCTATTGCGAGGGGTGAGTGCAGCCTTAAATCTTTGTCCCGGTTCACACCGGGTGGCGACTCCATTTTATTCTCCGGTTTAGTCCCCCGCGGGCTACTCCGTACTCCCAACCGGGCCGCGAGCCCGGAACGGCGTCGTCCATTTTCTGTGTCCTACAATGGTCTAGGGGGTTAGTGGCTGCAGTGGGTAGAGTGATGGGGTCTGGTATACGTGGTATGTCCGAGATACTCGTATGTGAGGCACTACCTCTCCAGTATCCGATCCTCGAGTACGTCCTCAAAGATCTATAGACAGGTTAGTGAGCCTTCCTAAACTAATCAAATAATATTCTTTACAAAAATAATCATGCTCTAGATTCAAAATTAGGAATCTTCTTGGAGTTAGTCAGCCTACCCTCGGAAGAAAACAAACACTATGAAACCAGACAGTAGAATTTTAAAGTTATCAAGGGAGTGAGAAAGGAAAGCTATAAGAAAGTATAAAAGGATTCATAAGAGTATAAGTAGCCAGAGATAAAGAATAGTAAAGAGATGGAATAAGGTAGTGAAATTTTTAAGGATATCTACCCAGGATAATGGAAAGAGAATAGAGAAGCCTAAACAAAAGAAGCCCAAACAAGTAATAAAGTGTCTAGAAGATGTAAAATTTCTTCCCTCCTCAGAACATTCTTTCAAGTCGAACTATTAGTCTTCAAGTACTTCCTATAGATAGTAAAGTCCTAGGAGTACTCACCCAGAAAAGTAGGAAGAGAAAGAAAAGTTAGGAAGTAGAATAAGATACATGAGGCTGATATCTAAGTAATTGGAAGTAAACAGAGATAGAGGAATAAATACATGTAAGAAATGCCGAAATTTATAGTGACAAGAATTAGAGACACTGAGTTAAGTAATAAAGGAAAATACCGGAGCCTGTAGTAAGGAATAGTGGAACAGGACTAGACCATAAGTGAATACCGAGTAGATCTAAGAAAAATTTCTTTCCCTCAAGCAGGATTCATTTCCTCCTCGGAAATTTTTCAATTGATCCAATAACTCTCGAGCACCTCGTATAGATAACGAGTTCCCGAATAACCAAGAACAGCTATAAGGCATAAGAAGTGAGGAATCAGGATTATTAGTGAAGGCTTCTGATGGATGCGAGATGCCATAAGGGTAAAGAGATTTTAGATTTCCCGAATTCAAGCCTGTAGGCAAATAAGATGGAGGAAGACAAAAAAAAAAAACAAAAAACAAAACAAAACAAAATAAAAAACAACGATTAGTTGCCCTAGTCAAGAGATCCGATAGATAAAGTCCCGACCTACCCAGATCCTCACTCTTTTGAGATGCCAGTTAAGGAAGTTATCCTGACAACTAGGTCGATGAATCCAAGGAATCATAGACAAGAAACAAGAGAATGGAAGTTACATCGCTACAATAAGTTGAGCTAAGTGCGAAAACCTTCATAGAAATAAAGAACCCTCAAGAAAGTAAAGATATTAGAAGTACAAAAGATCATGGAGAACGATTCGTAGGAATATAGTGAACAACTTATAAAGAATCTCATGGTATTATGAAGAAATGATTTTAGGTAGAGTGTATAGTATGGATTAAATATTTAGTAGAAGATGTCCTTAATAGTCGAAGTAAATGGAGTTTTCAAGGGAGTTAAGGAGTAAGGAGTTGAGGAACTAAGATAAGAAAAAAAAACCTTCGTAGCAGAATGAGGTTCTTAGGAAAGATAGCAAAGAGATTATAGTAGTATCCAGAGAAGAATATAGTAACCGCAGAAAATTAAGCAACAGAAAGGATAAAGTTACAGTATAAGGAACTTATTAGGAAATATACTTCTAGAAAGCCTTTGAATGGAATTTGGAGTGATTGATTGATGTAAATGACCGGGAGTAAGGTAAGGAAAGGCAAGTCAGATAAGTTTTAGCAGTAAGACCTAGTGTAGGAAAAGACACACCAGACAGGTATACACGAGAGTCTTAGGTAAAAAGTATGTGTCACCGAAACACCGTAACAGAAAGGCCTCAAGACTAGTTCCCACCCTCCCAACCCTCGATCGATACCAGTAACAAAGATAGACCTGAATCGTAACCTTGAGACACTCCAGAAGAAAGTATAAGTGTAGTGATAGATGATCGTATCATACGACTCTTAAGAACATCAACAAATCAGAATAAAAAGAAAGGAAGAGATAGCCTAAGTAATATATATTTAAAGAGAAGCTATTAGATAAGGTAACAAAGATAAGAAGTACTAGTTAAGCATACGATAAGAATGTAAAAGACATCGTTAAGAATAACCAAGGACATATGAGAACATATCCTTCGAGTAAGGGAACATAGTTATGACCCATAGTAGATTCAGTTATAGAACAAATAGAAGAGTAAATAAAAAGGTTAGCCGATACAGGTATTGAAAGTGAAATTGTCAAGGGGAAACAACAAACAGGAGAGGAAATACTAAGTAAGTATTGACAGAAGTGTAGTATGATATAGAACCGAGAAAATAAGTTTACCATAGTATGGAAATCAATAAAGAGAAGATATTCTAGCATGCAGTCGAGTATAGAAGACGAGTTGATATGAAAGAATAGTAAAGAAAGATCAAAGAGATGAGACCTACAGATGTAGTCCAAGAATGAACAAATGAAACTATTGAGAGTCAGAAAGGAAGTTGTTAAGTTAGAACAGTACCAAAATAAGGTAGTAGTCAAGTGATAACCAATTTTTCAAGAAACCAAGGTCTGAGGAAATGATAGGTGTGTAAAGAAAGAAGATATTCCCTAGGTTAAAAGACAGAACCATAGACAAAGAAAGTTCTTAGTAGATAGTAGAATGAAGTAAATGATGAAAATGGAACTAAGAAAAGTTTAGAGAATGGAACTGTTAAGGTGCACCAGCGGTAGGAAAGAATACATAATAAGTAAAAGGTCACAATAAATAATAACAAGGAAAATTATGATTAAGCAATCATATAAGGTACCCAACCCTAGTCTAGGATGACCAAACCACTGCAGGTTTGGGATGGTTTTAGTCGTGGATATAGGCAGTTTGGTAGATTAGTATCATAGTACGAAAATGAAGAAATAAGTTAGAGCAAATCTGAGATTGTCATAGAAAATGAATCCTCGAGCAACAGAATATTGGCAAGAATGTGAGTAACGACCTTTGAAAGCAAAGCACGAAAGAATATAAGCTTTAACCATAACCAAATCCAAAGGAACCACTAGGAATATCAGTAGTTAGAAAACCCCAAACCCCTTAGAAAATAGACTTGTGGAACTTGAAGAGAGAAGCTTATAAACTGCTGAAGATTGTAAAGGGTGTATTGGGAGTTAATAGTTAGTGATGAGAAAGAATAATAACATCAAGTTGGACAAATGGAGCAAAGAAATACTGAGTACATGTAGGAAGATATCAGAATCCTTAGTAAGAGTCAAAGGTACCAGTCACTAAGAATCTGATCAAATTAAGTAATGGTGGAGCATAAGTAAAGACCTATAAGAAAGAGATATTGGAGATAAGATATATTGAGTACAGCTAAAGGTTCAAAAACGAAATAGTCAAGAAATTCAACAGAAGTTTTACGAGATGAGAACTTTGAAAAGAGAAAAGATGAAGATTAAGTAATTAGCGAAGACTTAAGCCAATAAGATAAATGTAATAGAACCGCAAGTTAAACACCAGAAAGGATTCGAGGACGAATCCTATTTAAGGAGGGAGAATTACTAACGACCGTTAGTTTTTACTATTATACTTAGTGTTGGTTTCTATTAAGGTCCCAAGATCAATAATAAGCATGAAAACATGTGTGAATAACAATCGAGAAGTTGTGGAATACTTACATCGATCAATTGAGCGACGCGGAGACGAACAAAACTGAAATTCTGCTCGGCAGTGGTCTGCTCCAACTCACTGGTTTTGGCGTCCTCCATGGTCTGTTTTTTAGCTCCTCGAACAAGCTCCAAGCTTCGTCGAATGGTTCACGGCTCATGGGTGGACTTCCCTATCACCTTCGCATGTCTCGTAAGTGTGCTAGTACTTGTGATTTTGCCACAAAATCACACTCTTTGCTTCCCTCACTGCTCATGGTTTTTGTTGAAAACAAGTAAGCTTTTGGAGCCCCTTGGGCGTGAAGAGTAAAGAGAAAGAGAGAAGGAGAGATGATGTGTTGGTTTGTGAAATTTGTGTATCTTATACACTAATTTGAATTTCCAATTCAATTCATTTGCATTTACCTTTCAAAAAGGCAAATAATAATGGCACTAACCACTTCCATCACTCAATCCATCAAGTTGTCAAGTCACATCACTCAAAGTGACTAATGATTTGACGCTTGATGCGACTAGCGATTTGACGCTTGATTTGACTTGCGTGCCGCGCTCGAATTCGAAATGTGAATGCGCTCGTAAATAATCCCGGGCTCGGGTTCGCTAATTCCAAATTAACGAATTTTCCGTTGCGTCGTAATTAAATGATTACGCCTAGTGAAATCACTATTCACGTCGCTAACGAATTAATTCTAAATTAATTCGTTCGCCAGAATTAAAATATAATTTTAATTCCGCGTCGAAATCCAATTTCGTTTAATATATCAAATATATTAATTTCTCGATTAATTCCAAATTAATCGTTATCTCTCTTAAATTATATTTTATCCCAAATAAAATATCTCCGTAATTAATCCCAGATTAATTTTCTCTTCGAATTAATCCCAGATTAATTTAGAGTGCGAGTCATACGTCATCGGTGAATCTTTGGGAAGCGACCCATGAATCCCCAGATATGTTCGCAGTAAATTCGGTCGTCGGACTATCCGAACATGTAAGTAGTCCTCGTACTACGTTTTTATACCGATTTACAAGACAAGGTTGGCCTCTAGCAAAGCGCCATGCCTACCCAATCCCGGAAACATCCTTACGAATTAAAGGATTTATATCAGGCATAGTATACATAGTATTGCGTATTTCTGTCCAGTATCGGAATGATCACGTGCTAGGCCTGGGGCTGGAATTTTGTCTGCCCCATACGAAGCACATATCAGATGTCTGGTAACTAGTCTCTATAATCGGATAAACATGACCTTTGCATTTTATCCCGATAGCTGCAAAATTAAGAGAACCAGTCCGTATCCTACGTGACCATCATCTCCATATGATGAGAGAGTGACACTTCCATCTTAACATCACACCCAACACACTACGATTCTCAATATACCCAGTATTGGCGTACACAGAACCTGTTAAAGCCCTGGACGACCTCAACCAAAGTATATTGATTGTCGCAAGTATTAGCGGTGCAAGTCTCAGGTTAAGACCAAATACACCTACCCTGATTTCGGACTTCCATAGACACATAGTCATACTACCAATGGAATTCCGAGGGGGGTCTATCCAGAGCGAAGCTGTTTCCCGTACCATCGGTAAAACACAACCTCCTATTACACTTGCATGAGTATCTATACCCAAATATATGAGTACTATGCTTTGTTGTGCCCTCATAACGTCTTTTACCTATTTATCGATGTCCAATCTCGATAATACTCTGACTAGGGATATTTAATGATTTATCCTTCGTGGACTGATACTGTCTCATATCATTCTCCGTCCAGGAACAAATCATAGGGACCTCCTATCATTTATACATCTAGGTGATCTAATCACAAATGATAAGAGTGCAATCTCCTTTGTCACATAGTTAATTTGTACAACACACCATGATCTGTACAAATAGTGACGCTATGGGTCATAATTGTCCAAAATCTCCCACTTGGCCTATAGCCAGTCACTCGAGTGCTTGACACCCGAACTATGTATGGTTGGCTCGAATTACTGAGAAAAGGCTTTCGTCAGCAGATTGCATGATTATCGTCTGATGCGATTTATACGATCATCACATCGCCACGATGTATGATCCGAACGAATCAGATGAATAGTCGAAGTATGTATCTGGATCGTTGATGAGACCATTAATTCTTTAGCCTGTGCTGCAGCCTAGCTCAGCTGCTAACAGAACTATATCTAATCTATTTAGATTTTGTATTGACCCAGAAGGCTTCTATTGCGCTTCAGCTGCAGCAATAACCCGCATTTGTTGTTTATTCGGTAACAGTATCTTGCTTGGAAGATTTCCAGCTCACTGTACCGTTATTCAAACTGTGTAGTACCGTTTACGACTTATAGTCGTCTTATCGGTTTAGGAAACTTGCTATAGTGATCCCAGTCACTTCAAGTTCTCAATCTCATATAGACTAAGATAGCATCCTTAGATCTCTCAGATACTAACGGATGTTCTTAACTTCAATCCAGTGACTATCACTTGGATTGGCCTGATTGTGACTCCATATGCTCAAAGCGTATGAGACACCAGGTAGGTCGCGTACATTTTTCAATGTACGATTCCACGGAGAGTTTTCGAAAGCCAAGTTTTCGCCGATAGTTATTTTATGGGAATATCATTTCCAAGAAATGACAAATTATCATTATTTATAGGACAGCCACTGTCAGTGCGCTCCCACTAACCCTCTTATATACACAAAAATCATTTCGTTTTGAATTAAATCATAGACCATTATGATTACATCAAAACGAAAATTCCAAGAACCTAATGCTTGCTTCAATCTAAACATGGATCGAATAACCTGCAAACCTTGTTTGCTAGTTTTGGTACGACAAAACCGTCAGGATGTTATAAACATCCTCCAAAAGGTTTCCTTTTCAGGAAATCGATTTTCCCATTAAGCTGACATATTTCATAAATGAAATACGCAGCTTTAGCAACCATTATCCAAATGGATTTACCGTGGCAACAGGTAAAAGGTTGAATCGTAATCAACACAATGTTGATAACGATACCTTTCCGCTAAAAGCCTAGCTTTATACGTTGGTATGTTGCCATCAATGTCGTCTTCCTTGAAGACTTATACAGTACCAATAGGCACAATGCCTTGCGGTACATCAACTAGTATCCAAACATAGTTGATATACATGGAATCCATTTCGGATTATATGGCACTTTGCCATAATTAGGGAGTTGATACCTTGTATCACTTCCTCATACGTAGTCAGTTGGTATACCTCAAAAGATTGACATCTTTACGAGGTGAGATCAGAAACCCATACCCCAGGTTGTTTTCTGACTCTCTCCAACATACGCGGTTCTTGTGTATTCAAAGATTAATGGTATAGTTTCATCCTTGATGAACTATTTGTGTTCCATTAGGAATCGGTGCCTAGAATAGTATTACTCTGATTTTCATCAAGTTTTACTATCCTCCCACTTACCACTGCTGCATATCGGTATTCCTTTTCGGAAAACCGCATGGTGAGCAACAATCTAATTGTTCTCTCGTGAGTTGTATAAGTACAATACTTTTGGTATCCCTAGGATAACCTACAATTGGCACTTATCCAAATTTGGGTTCTAGTTTGGTATCATCCAAACATATGCCTAGCATACCCAAGTATCAGGGATGAGAAACCTGGTTTCTTTCCCGTTCATATCTAATATGATATCTGTCAAACAGATTTTTATGGAACCTTATTCTAAATAAGTTCTGCACTGTTAATGCTTATCCATTGAAGGAAATGGTAGCTCAGAGTGACTCTTGATTAACCTTATCATGTCCAACAAAATTCGGTTACTCTGGTCGGACACACCGTCAAACTGACGTGTTCCGGGAGGAGTCCTCATTTGAAAGAATACTTTACTCTTTCAAGTATGTAGAAACTTATTGCTTAAGTATTTTCCATTACGGTCTTACCGTGATGGTATTATACTTTAACCGATCTGTTCGTCTATTTCGTGTCGAAACTGTAAAAGTTTCCGATTTTTGTTTCAAAAGAAACACATAACCATAACGCGATGCCACATCCCTATAGGTCACGAAATATTCATATCCACCTCTAGCCTAGCTAGACATGGGCCCACTTGCTTCACTATGAACTAGGGCTAACAGATCAGTGGCATTTACACTTTTACCAAGTAAATAGTGTTTTAGGCACTTTGCCCAATAAACTAGATTCGTTGACTTTATTTGAATAGAATCAAATTATTCCGAGTACCCACGCTTCAAAAGTGTGGATATACGAGTCTTGTTTAATTGTGTCCCAGACAACAATGCCACAATTAAGTTTCATTTGATCAAATCAGTTGAGCTATTTGTTTGTCATGTTATATATTCGAGATTTATTTATATTCAAAATATAAATTATGTTATTCACATCTAATGTGTTTATCTCAATATCATCTTTATATAATAAAACACTTTAGTGTTCTAGAATATAAAGGTTCACCCGCAGCGGGTTAAACACTGATACAAAGATAATGTTTCTAGTCAAACTAGTTACATTATAACGTTCCCTAATTTAAGTACACACCGAAGGTAGTTCCTAAAGTTAGGCGGTTAAAACAGCGACTTTCGTCCCATTTCCAATCCGCAGATAAATCTCAATTGAGGTCAGTATCCTGTTCAAAACAGATTCTGAACATCAATAAATATATTTTATGTTTTACACTAAGTATTTAAAATCCAATTTAATACTAGTAGTAAACATAATGTTGACAAACATATTTGAAGTCAGAGCCTTGCTCGTCTTCAATTCCTTCTTGTCTGCTTTGTCCAAATGGCAGTCACGCTTCCGCGATCCCGTTTGCACAATTAGGCAGACATTTGGGATATGTCATTTATCTTCCCGAAGATATAATGATTTTGCCTTTGCCCTTTTCCACATTCCAGAAGCCTTTGGCCTAGCCTCGGGTTTCTAGAATATCAAAGTAAGGTGCGCCTTGCGCTACTT
>SKCR01038815.1:332500-341852 GCA_019454045.1 Zanthoxylum bungeanum | reverse complement strand
CAACTGGTTTGGGAGTCACTGGCCCAACACTCACTACATGGATTAAGGATGTTGTAAAATATATATATATATCTGAAGTCTGAGTAATTAAGTTCGTAGGGGTGTCTTAACACCTAGTGCCATAAATCCAACTGGTTTGAGAGTCATTGACCTAAAGCTCGCTACATAGATGGAAGATATTGTATATAAAAAAAAAAAAAATCAAAAATCAAAGAAAAAATCAGAAAAATTATTTCATTGCTGTAAAAAGGTGTGAATTCTGATAAAATTTTAGGACAAAAATATTACCCTCTTATCAACTACACTTGTGACTGTTGTGGGAAAAAAATGAGGTTGATTAATATTTTGTTGGCTGTGTATACGGAGAATGGTAAATATAATCGGAGAATTTACTTATTCAGTAATTTAGAAAGAAAGAAAACAACTAGAGATTTGGAGTAGAAATTTCACCTAATTAGTCATTAACTTCTTTATTCTCTTTTCTCTTGTCTTTTTGCTTTTGTGTGCATTAGTTTTACTATCTTTTTAGTTTTGTAAAATGTTTGTGGGTATCATTGCTGTAAACCCTCACGAGACTACAACTCGTCCACTAGGGACACCTAGGGGTTTAAAGGCTTGTTGCATACGCTAAATGCAACCGTGATCCCTACGAAAGTGGCTTAGTTTAATTTTAATTTTATTTTTTGTTTTGCTCGAGGACTAGCAAAATGTTAGGTTTGGGAGTGTGATGAGAGGAAAATATATCAATATTTACCGCCCCTTTTACTTAATATTTTGTTTAGTTTCTCGGGTTTGATGAACGTTTTGATAATATTGGGACATAATGAAATCATTTAGGATGAAATGTGGGTCAAATAAGGGTAAAAATTGGACTTGACATATTAATTTTAGAGATTGGAAACTTGACAGGGCGTTTTAACGAAGTGCAGTTTTGGAAATTCCAATTTTGTACATCTGTCGTATTTTAGACATACATTTTTACTCCGATATCAGATTGAGCTGATTCAAGTTCCAGATTAAAGAAGACTCAAAGATCTACAACTTTAAAAGACAAAATAATTTCGAATTCTGAAGATTTCATGCCCTAAATTGATGAACCATCAAGTAGTGTGTTGTATGTGATTATTAAAGTCATTTTCAAAGTAAAAAAATAATAAAATTAATAATAATAAAATTATCAAATCATCACCAAACATGATAAGAAATTAGTGGAGCAATTAATAATGGATTTGGTGGAGTAATTAGTGGAGCAATTAATAATGATTTTGGTGGAGAATTTGATGGATGATTTGATGGAGGCAAAATTTTGCATATAAATACCAAGCCATTTCATTTGTAAATTCATACTTTCTTCTTTGAAATTCCTAAAGAATAAATAAAAAGAATGTATCTTGTTTGTTTATTTACAACTTTCAGTAATTAATTTCCTCTTTGGCACTTTCTTTTCTTTACTTTTCAGTTTTTACTTTCCGTAATTTACTTTTACGCACGGTACTTTCCTTTCTTTACTTTTGTAATTTTTACGTTTCAAGTAATGAGGAGGTAACTCCCCATTGCTGGGGTAAAATGTAAAGCTTTTATTATTGCTATCTAGATTAATCTCCTTAATTATAATATATAAACTATTTAAAACCTGATTTAATGAGGATACCGCTATAATTGGCCGGTTGGTAAATAATTATAAATTGGTTTTAAACCTGACTAAGTATGGATACCGCCTGGTTGGTTGGTTGGTGATTAATTATTAATTTGACTTAATCAGGATACCGCCTATATGGCTGGTTGGTAATTATCACGCAAAGTTAATATATTATATTAAGGGAGATATCTAAAATAGTAGTAATAAAAGTTGATCCTCTAACCCCAGCATTTTCTTTTATTGTATTTTTTATTTACTTTCAGCAATTACTTTTCAGCAATTTACTTTCAGTAATTTATTTATTTTTTTTTTACTTTTTACTTTTTACTTTTTACTTTTTACTTTATTTACTTTTCGGCAATTTACTTTTCAGTAGTTTACTTTATGTCTTTTATTTTATTTAAGTTTTTACTACCTGTAAATATGTGTCGTAACTAAGCCAGTTATCTGGGGTTGTGATGAAATCCAATATCACTGGTTATAAGGGGTTAAATTATAGTTTGGGTAATATAATGGTTTATATATTGAGCCTTAATCCTAATGCTTTTTATTAACTGGCCATTAATAAAATTGAACTGGTAAACTTAAAATGAACTTGGAAAATGGATTTTAGGTTAAAGACCTTAGACTCAATAGCCAACGATCTTCCTTGAGGATAGATAACCCTTTAATAGATTTCCTTACAGGATAGGAATATACCTGTCGGGCGGGGTAGCCATAATTGGAACTTAATCTTAATGAATTCAGATAATTTGGTTAACATAGGAATATGATTAATTGAGTTATACTGGGTATTTGTATTTGACTATCGGAAGAGGCTTTTACATAATTTCGTGTTCCAGGTTAATAAACCAATATATTACACAAATGTAAAATAGCCACTTCATCTTTTAAAAATGGTATTGGAAGGATTCACAACCCTGGATAGTTTTATAAATTTGAATTTTCTTTAATCTACTTTTGTGCCATTTTATTTACTCGTTTTAATTTATAAGTCACCATTCCAATCAAACAATCAATCCATTAGATACTAGTAATCATTTGACCTCATTAAAATTAATAGCATAGGTATTAAGTCCCCGTGGGATCGATACTTTTTATACTACTTGAACAATACGTGCGCTTGTGTTATACGCATGTGATTACGCCGGTCACCTTTTTCGGGTCGGATTAATTCTTGGACCTTTTTTCGGTCCACACAATGTTGAAGAATCTTCTAGACATTCATCATGTCTAGTCGATTGGAGATTATCCTGGCCTTTCATCTGATTAAGTCGATAAGACATTCCCTATGACCATCGTCAGGTCAGATTTACTCCTGAAGACATACAATACTCATGTATACCATTATCAGGTCTATTCGATTGGAGATTATCTTTGACCTTCATTTGGCCCAGTCGACAGGACATTCCCTATGACTTTCGTCAGGTCAGATTGATTACTGGAACTTCATCTGATCTAGACGATATAGAAGAATCCTATGGACTATCATCAGGTCTAGTCGACTGGATATTGTCTTGAAATTTCATTTGGTCCAGTCGACGGGAACAATCCTCATAACCCTTGTCGAGTCAGATTAAAAACCTAGACCTTTATTTGGTCAAGACAACATTGAAGACTTTCATGTACCTTCTTATAGTCCAGTCAACTGGAGATTATCATGGACCTTCATCTTGTCCAGTCGACATGACATTCCTCATGACCTTCGTCGGGTCGGGTAAACTCTTAGACCTTATTTTGATCCATACGACGTTGAAGACTCCCGTGGACCTTTATCTTGTCCAGTCGACTGGAGATTATCCAGGACCTTCATCTCGTCCAGTCAACGAGATATTCCATATGACTTTCATCGGGTTAGATTGATTCTTGGACCTTCATCTGATCCAGACGACATAGAATACTCTGCTAAACCATCGTCAAGTCTAGTAGACTGGATATTATCCTAGACCTTAATCTGGTCCAGTCGACGGGAATATTCCTAATGACTTATGTCGGGTCGGATTGGCTCTTGGACCTTCTGTCAGTCCAAACGATATTGAAGACTCCCCTGAACCTTCGTATGGTCTAGTTGATTGGAGATTATCCTGAACCTTCATCCGGTCTAGTCGACGAGACATTTCCTATGACCTTCATTTAGTTAGAAAATCTAATATACCTCCATCAACCTTGAATACTCCCAGACCTTTATCTAGTCCAATCAACAAGACATGAACTTCGTCTAGTATAAAAAAAATCAGTATTCCTATCGACGTGAAAACCTCTATACGAAAAACTTGTTGATTACTCTTCAAGTAAATGACTCCTTGATTTAGAGAGTATGTGACAAATTGTACATGTAAAATTTAGACTAAGGACCCAAAGGTCATTATGTCTTAGACGATACTTGGGTACACGCTATGAAATCGAATAAAATCATGTCTCTTGACTTTCATCTGATCTTAGTGGCTTCATGGGCTGCCATCAAAACCCAATCAGTAAAGGTTCCAGCTGTCAAAACCTCACTTGATGTGGACATTCCAATCGACATTGATCCCAAATAACATCACGTTTATTGGGTTAAATATACACCAGCGCAAGGCTATCAACAATCATAGGCCTACACACATGACTCACACACATGGCCCACGAGCCTATACACCCTAAGGGAAGAGGCCCATAAGGTCTAAAGGCTTTCAGGAACCCACACGACTTAAAAGGTCTCCGGCAGATCTTAATCATACTACTTAATGTCCCAGCCGACAAACACATGAGTAATGTCCCAGTCGACGTTGCCTCATATTATGCAACACCCTAATATGGCCCACCAGTTTACACACGACTAATTCTATATTAATAAGGAAACTAAGTATTTAGTTCAAGACCGGTCACCTACAAACACGGTGGTATAATCCAAGTACAATAGGGATTACACCTAATCCCGGATATCTAGGCACTCATAATTCAGTACCTACTCTACTTCACAGCCTATAAAAGGAGAGTGTGTCCAAGGGATTGAGTCATTCAAGTTTCGACACTCACACTTGAGTTCTCAAAGTATACATTATTCCATAAACACCAACCTATTACTCTCACGATAATCTACGAAATCGAGATAATCATTTGCCTTGTTCTTCTATTTATTTTCACTCGTCATCACCACGGACTTAAGCGTATGAGTATCTACGGCATCCACGATACCGGTGGATAGTTGCTCCACATTCACTTTACTTTTGTTTTACAGGATCGCTGGTGTCCCCATCACACAAATTTCCAATTGTGGAGTAAATGTGAAATTTAGCATCTACAGGAATACACACAAGAGTTATGGGTTTAAAGGTTAGTGGTGGTATCACCCTACATAAAATGAAGTTCATAGATGAAAGTTGTTGAAATTTCTGATGCTATATGTGTTTTTTTATCATTCAAGTTTTATGGCCTAGAAATCAAGTCAAGCATTGAGAATATTCCACACCTTATTGAGATATCCTATCTGTTGGTGAGTCTAAGATGGTTAGACTAAGCAATCTTATTGAACCTCTTAGAGCTTTTCTACCTCAAGTCAAGACTATTGATTTATGCTTGATATGAAATCAAGTATGTATATGGATATAATTTATTTAGTTAATTAGTCTTTAATTTCTATTAATTTTATTTATTTATTATCAAGATGAAATTCTTGAGGTCAGTCACAATAACAGTTTATCTAAGTCTTATTAAGTTTAGTCGGTGTCGCATTAACCTCAGTTATAGTCACATTAAGTTCAATAATAAACACATTTTATCTAAGTCTTATTGAGCCTGGCCATAGTCATATTGACCTTAATTGCAATCATATTATGCTTAGACGTAGCCACATTGAACTCAGTTAAAATTATATTTTACTTAATTCATATTTCATTTTAATTAAGTCATATAAAGCTCGGTTACAGTCACATTGACATCATTTATAATTATACTAACCTCAGTCACAGTCACATTTTACCTAAATCATATTTTTATCTAAGTCACATTGAGGTCACCACAGTCATATTTTACCTAGGTCACAATATTATAATCATATTGAACTTAGTCACATACATATTGAACCAAGTCACATTAAGTTCAGTTATAATCACATTGTACATAAGTCATATATTTCTTAAGTCACATTGAACTTAGTAAGATTCACATTTTAAATTCACTTGTTTTCCATTAATAAATTTAAAATGACTTAAAAGTATTTTTTACTATAATATATATGTTAATAATATAAATTAATTTAGAATATGCAATTGCCGATGATTTTTGCTTTGGGACAATGTTATACAATAATTAAATTCACTTGAATAAGGCTTTTATTGTTTATCATGCAATGCATATAATGTTTGAACATAAATATGGCGGAATTATATATGAAAATAGCTTCACGTGTGGAATCATTTTATTATATTGACCATAAAATTACGTTCTAAATTAGTTTAACACATTTAATATGATTTATTGTTACTCTTTCACTCACTCTCATTTAAGGAGAGTGTAATCAATCTCTTTAAAAAATGACTAAATAATAAAATCCATGAAATTAGATTCAATAGGAACAAATTAGGAGTTTGGTTTTTTTTTTTGAAATAATAATTGATGGAAATATGGGTTTTTTTCTTTTTGGTGTAAATATTTATAGATTTTAAAAACTAACACTTTAATTAAAATATCTCAACAATTGAAAAAATTAGCAACAGATCAATCCACGGAATAACCATTTGTAATTTATCGACGGAATAGTTGTATCTAATTTAACGACATAAATTTCTATTACTAAATTTACCAATAGATATTTACGTCGCTAAATTACAGACAATTATTCCGTCGATAAGTTACAAATGGTTATTCCGCCTGTAAATGCGTTTATTGGCAACTTATTTATGGACAGAATAATCATCTGTAACTCATCGACGAAATAGTTGTATGCAATTCTAGCGACATAATCTATTATTACATGTGGCGTCATCAATGGTGCAATTTATTAGTGACAGAAAAAGAGAAAAATAAGATCGAATATTTTACAGATAGAAATATTTCATCAGTATTTAATTTTAATAATTTATTTTTTAAAATACGTACTGAAAATTAACAATTTTTAAAATGTTTTTGTCTAATTGGTTGATATAAAAGTAATTTTGTATATTAATTAGTTATAATTAATATATTTTATGTATTAAAAAATAATAAGTGCATAGAGGTCGTGTTGAGATTAAATAGGAATAATAAAGGTTTATGAAGAATAGCACACGTATAATTTTTTTCCTTAATTAATTTATGATGGATATTTGTTGCCAACAATTTATAATATAAATTTCCATTAATAATAGAAGAAAATACTTTTTAGGTCTTTTTTTTTTTTTGTTTTTTTTTTTTTTTTCCATAATTATCCATTAGATCTCTAAAATTTTCATAATACTCATCACGTCTCTATTATTCTAACAATACAAGATCAGTATTATTACTACTAGAACAATGGTAAGAATGATGATGGAGTCATTCAATCCCATTTTGGTCTCATCTTGTCCGGATTATGATTTTAGATAAAAAAAAAAATTACGAAATCTCCACTTATTTTTTGATCGGAACAAAAAATCATTCCGAAGCGAATCATGATTAAATTTTTATTTAGGGGAATTTTACTTCCCAAATACTGTACTGTTCGTACGAAAAATTGAGATTTTTTGTCCATTCTGAACAACAAATATCTAAAGAATAATTATGAAAAAATAGAGATATAATAAATAAATGTGAAAAAATTTAAGAATTTTGAGAAAATTCTCACTATTAATTACCTACAAAATTTTAGAAATTTTCGGTCTGTAATTCTGATGCGTTGCTAACATACGGAATCTCATAACTTCAAAATTAAAAAGCGGGATCACATAAGGGTAAATCCACTAATAAAAAGCTTGTCCGCCATAACAAAAAAGGTGGGCCGTTGGATTTAATCATCCATATTTGTAAAATAATGATATCAAGCCTCTATAAAAAGAAATTCATTACCATTTCAACAGCATGTCATAAATATCACATTTACTATATATGGTAGTAACAGCAGCATCAATTAAATTTTATGTGGTAAAGAATCTGACCTATGTATAATAATATCATTATGAAAAATTTAAGATTAATAATTTTAAAAAAAAAAAAAAAAACCTAACTCTTTCACATGAGAAAAATTTTAATAGGATATATAGGAATATACTCTCCAACATCAGTTTATCGTAAGTTAGGCTTTATTTGGTATTGCGACTAAAAAAATGTGTTGTGAATAAATACTAGTTTATAAACGGTATTATATAATTTTATTTTATACTTTAAAAAATAATTGTGGTGTGCTTTTCCATTATTTGGATGGAGGGAAAAAGTTAAAAAAAAAATTAGCTTTTGTAAAAAACCACGATTAATAATTGTAAATTTGTTATTATTAACCAACATTTAAAATTATATTTTGACCGAAATATAAAGTTGTCATCCACTACATGTCAAACCACGACACCAAATAAATTATTAATTAGTTGTGCATTCATCACTGTGCTTCTATGACCATCAAAACGATCCCAAAGAGGAATCTAATGATAAAAGAAGATCAATGAATCATGGATTCCATGCTAACCTCAAAAGATGATTTGAAGTTTGAATGAAGGAGATAGAAGTAATGAAAAATGGATGGTCTAAAATTACCAATTTCTTATAAATATAACAATCATTTGATCTTTTTATCTGTCTACACATATTGATAATTGTACTTATTTTTTAAAACTTATATTTATAATCTTTTTTATAAATTTTTGTTTTGATAGATATTTAATTATTAAATTGGAAATTAGAAAATAAAGAAATAATTTTTTTTTCCCGGTTTTGTGTTTTGATTTGTTTGAATGGGCGCCTAAATGAGCTTCAAGTGACACATTTATAAATATTGTTTAGCTTGATGTACTGTTTTGTAATTTCCCATTAACAAGATTAAAAATAATTGTATTTTATGGTGTTTTTGGGATTCCAAATAAAGCCCCTATAATTTATCATATCTATAAAAGAAAGGAAATTTTGTTGATATAAAAGATATGTTCATTAAGTGATACAATACTTACATAATTAGGTACGAGATACCCTTAAGTGATATTTTAACACCTAATTATTATTTAACACGTGTTAAAACATTAGTTGATCTTTTTTTAGAAGAATATTAGTTATATTTTTTTATTATTGTAATAATTTACAATAATAAAAAATGTGGGATTCCACATTTTAGTTAAAATGTGGAATGTGGAATCCCACGGCTTCAAATGGATGAACCCACTAATAAAAATTTATCACATATTAGTATCAAAAAGTGATCGTTGGATTTAATCAAACGACCATGAGCGGGATATTTTATTTTAACTAAAATACGTGATCCGCATTTGAAACTCGCTCTCACATACCATATCATAAATATTAGTAATATTATGATATCACGCCATATATATAAAAGAGATTCCTTTCATAAATATCACATATATAGTGGTAGTAAGCAACAGCATCAATATTTAACATACTATATTTAGTCTCTCCTAATTTCAATTTTCAAGATATTTGTATAATAATCATAATAAAGTAATTTCATTAAGAAAATTAGAAGAAACAAATACTAAATTACATTAACCATGAAACCCTAAATAATCTTAAAGAGATAATAATAATTAAAGTTTAAGAGACAAGTCAAGTCCT